>PISX010004744.1:0-116860 GCA_004024625.1 Mellivora capensis | reverse complement strand
CCAAGTACACACTCACACTCTCCGGGAAGCCAACCTTCACCCCACATCTATCACATCTCCCTGCAGTGTCCTCCTAGCACCCTCCATCTTTCTTCAAACCTCGCCTGACTATCACAGATACCCACTTAGACAAGTATTCCAGTACTGTTTGCCTCCCCCTGAGGGCTGGGACAGTATTTGGTCTCCTGCTCCCTCCAGGGCCTCCTACACCCACCAGCCACACAGTCAGCATGCGGCACAAGGCTGGTGAGAGAAAATGGACCAAAAAGACACAAGCAATCTAGTGGCAGAGCCACACTGTTACCTCAGAGACAGTATACCCAGGTAATTCTCTATTTAAGAATAACAAAGGTGTAAATCACTCTTTGAGAACTATTCTAGACCAGATAGGTGGTCTAGAATAGTTCTAGGAACTATTTCTATATTTAAAGGAAAACACCATGTTATGGCATTTCAAGGACCAGGGTTTCATCAACTAGAAAAACAGATGTGCCTAAGGTATAAATCTATATTACACATAAGCCAAAGATGGCCTCTGTGTATTCACCCCTAGGTTGTTCACGTCTTATTCGCAGGGTGAGACCTGTGAGCTCAGATGCTTGCTGGATATACGTATATGTATCCAGTTATTTTAAAAAATAGTCCAAACAAGCAGACTTTTAGCCATTTAGGGCCTTGTTGCTTCGCATCCTCCAGGAACCTCACTTGACAGATGTTATCATTGGTGAGATGGACCACACAGTTTTAACTGCTGCCCCTCCCAGCCCTCTGACCCAGAGACTCCTGCTCTGCTATGGAGCAACATTGCCAGGACATGAGAGCCCCCTCCTGGATCTCCTAACCCTCAAGAGTTCCCTTGCACCCCTCCCATTCTGAGTAGGAGCCCCCACTACAATCTCTGGAGGGCCTCCCACTATGGAGGCACCATCCCATGAAGTCTGTTGTGCATTACTACTTCTCATGGACGTATCTTTTCCCTTGAACAGCCCCAAATCCCTCCAACTCTGCCAAACAATGTCACACACATGTGATGTGGCCATGTCATTAGTCCCTAAAGTGACTATCACCCTAGCATACCATTTGGGAGGCTCTTCAAGGAGAGCGGAGTGAGACTGTTCTATTGTCCACTTTGTTAAGTTGCAGATCTACCTCCCAGAGTCCTGTCCCCAGAAACTGCCAGTGGAGAAAGCAGGGGGAGCAACCTCTATCACCCCACAGGTCTGCAGGATGGACGTGAGGAAGGGCAAGGATGGGGTGCCAGGCACGCTCAGCCTGGCTCTCAGGCCTGGCCTCAAGATGCGTGTCCAAGCAGTCCAGGACTCTTTACAGCTGTGCAGGGACCAACAATCTCTCACTGTGGTGTGGCTAGTGGTGCTATTATGGCATGTGCCACTAGATGGCAGCAGAGAACCTCAAGGAAAAAACTCTGGGTCAGTACATTGTGCCATGGGAATCTCTGCTTCAGGGCCAGTAGGCTCAGCACCATAAGCCTGGGCTTGCACATTTTGGTTCTGCCTAAACTGGGGGCTCTAGGAAGCCAATGGCTTCCTATAACTGATGGACTCTTCAAGGCGTCTTGAAACTAACTTGAGTTACAGCAGGCTGGGTGCACCTCCTTAAATCCCACCATCTCTGTTCCATTTCGAAACCATACAGGCCCCCTCTCTGGTCCCCTGTGCTGGGGGCTGACCTGGTGGGTCTGGCCTTTGTAATAGAAAAAAGAAACAAACAAACAAACAAAAAATGGCATTCTGAATCCAAGGCCAAGACAGGGTCTCTCTCTTACCAGATGACAAGCACATTTGGACCACATCATGACCAGGCTGTATGCCTGTCAACTTCCCCAGGACCCAGAGCAGAAAAGCCAGGTTCCTGAAACCAGCTTGTTCACCAATCTTTTCAACATTGCTTAGCTCATCTGCCCAGCAGCCCCCTTCTGGAAACACTACCCCACTTCCTTGGGGGTGGCTGCTCTTCCCCCATTGGGACCACTTGGTTCTAGGGAAGCAGTATCTCTCCTTCAGGCCCCACTCCCACCCCATTCTCTCAAGCTGGAGCAACCCAAACTCCTGCCCTAAGATTTCTGATGGAACTAAGGGGAAAGAATCCCTTCTGCCTGGCTTTAAGAAAAAAAAAAAACAAGACAGGAAAGTGTGAGATTCCAGCAGTCAGTGTGAAGCTGGGCAAGTGCCAGCAGACAGAACAGGCCCCATCCTTTCTTTGCTGGCTTCTGCATCAAGTATCCCAGTCCCACCTCTGGTCCAGACCACTCCAGGTAAATGCCATACTGAGCCTGCCCCATCTGTTAGCTTTGCCAGTTTGCTGGTCCAATCCGATCAGCACCTTCACTTTTATACCCTCTCATTTTCTATCACACTGTCCCCTCCACCAAGGACACCTTTCCCTTCAAAGCTACTTGTGTCTGGTGAAATCCCTCCTGACTCTCAAGCCACTTCCTCTGGAGCCTTTTCTCAGCCTCAGGCCTTGGTCACACAAATGTGTCGGTGACTCCACCTCCTCCTGGCAGGACCCAAGCATGCCACCCCAACCCAAGCTGAAGGTCTGACAGGTGGTTGTGGGGCTCTCACCTGTACAGGAGCTGGCCCCGGTCCCGTGCATTGATCTTCCCCCACAATCTGTTCTCAAAGGCATCCTTAGCAGCAGCCACTGCCTTGCCAACATCACTGACCTGGGCCGGGGACACCTGGCAGATGACCTGTGGTGGAGTGGAGTTGTGAGGTCTTCCCTGGACTCCATGTACACAGAAGCCCCACACCACCCACTCCCCTGGCCACCTGGGAGGGCTCAGAGAGCATGGTCGGCCAACGGGAGGGCCCTGGAAGGGTGTGCACACTAAGGAAATGCAAGGGCCTTCAGAGAGACCTATTTGTGTTTCCACATACCAGGATCCTTCTTTGCACTTGCCACTGAGCCCAAATAGGGCAACAGACTGGGGCTCCTGCTACAAGGCAGAGGATCAGCCCAGTGTTTTCAAGCTAAGAACAGAACCAATTAATTTAGTGAGTCCCAGGTGGAAGGTTTCTGTCTTAGGTGAAATGGTACAGACATTGACTGCAGCAGAACCATTCCTGTCCCCATCTTTACTCTGTGTCCTGACAGTGCCCACATGCACTACAGAGCAGGCTCTCACACTTCCTTCCACCTGGGCTTGGCCAAAGGGAAAGCCAGCAGGAGACAGAAGTGGGAGGAGCAAGGCTAGCACTTTGCTGGCCGCCACAGGTAGGCTGCACCCTCCCTGCCCAAGGCCTTAGCACCCAGGCAGCTCTGCCCATACAACCTCCCTTCTGGGATTCTCAAAACAGGCCTCGAGGTGGTAACATTTCCCAATTTCTGTCTGAGAGCACGGCATCCCCTTTTGTGTGTCCCCTTACCCTTTCCACCCCTTTGTCCCCCACTTTCTTTAAACGCCCCTCAAATGACCCACTGTGTGTGTGCTCTCTGTTTTCTGCAGGCCCTGAGAGATGCTGTAGGGTGGAGGAGAATGGATAACTGTCAGTATGCACATGTCGGAGTAAGTGTTGTTTCAGATGGGTGTATGTGTAGGAGAATACAATGTGTGTGTACTGGGTCATGACATAAGGGGATCACGGTCGAGACAGTCTGACAAACACGGGATTCAAGGAAGAATTTCCCAACAGTGAGGTGTACACATATTCAAGAAGGTAGGGGCCATGCTACGGCTATTGTTGAAGTGTGGAGGAGGAGGGAATGGCTTCATTTCCTCTTTTGGGGCAGGGGGCAGGGTTTAACTCTGTTCCATTCTCCGAAGCAGGCTCCAGGCTTTTGGAGTCCTCCTGACTCCTTGCTAGTTCTCCCCTCTAGGCCATTCTTATAGGGAGGACTGGAAAATGGCTGCAAACCCTTTTGCATCCAAGCAGAGGCCCCCCGGGCCAAAATCCCCAGATACCAGGTGGGAGAAGAGGCCATGGGGTGAGTAGGAAGGAGAAAAGGTTGGAGAGCACGGTAGGTCTGCACTCACACGTCCATCTGTCGGGTTGATGGTCTCATCGGCCTTGGCACCTTCAGCATCCACAAACATGCCCCCAAAGAAGAGCTGGTGGCGCATTCGGAGGGTCAGCTTGTTCACTGCCTTTTCCACCTGGGAAGGGAGTTTTTGCAGGTGTCAGCGGCAGTGTGGATTCTTCACAAGGTGCATCAGTGATGGATACAAACCCACAGAGAGACACAGGAAACTCTCACAGTCAAATAATAACCACTTGTGCACACCACCCCCCCCCCCACACACACACACTGTGCCAAGGGGGCTCAAGGCTCCTCGGCCTTTTCAGGTCTCTTTTGCTGAATCTGGTCCTGCTGCCTTCCTTGGCCCAGCGAGCTATTATGTGCACAGAGGTGGCAGCTGAGTGGTAAGAAGAGATGGCACAGGATCTGAGGACAGACTGCTTAGGCTACAACCCCAGTCCTGCCATTTACCCGCTGTGTGACCTCAGGCTGGTTGCCTGGCGACCACACGTAGGAAGGGCCAGCTGGCAGACAGACACTTGTGACTCACCAGACATGATGCCAACTCCACTGCTCGCTTCCCTATAGACCTGAAAGTTCGCACTGAATGGCATCCTCTGGGATGTCATTCCTCTCTCCTGAAATTTGTTCATTAGTCACCTGTCCACAATCCCAAGGCGAACCTAGTTGGCCAAGAGGGACCCTTTCTTCATCTTTTTTTCCAAACAACCTATCCCAATGCTAAGTCCTAAGGGAGCTGGTACCCTATCAAGATACCCCAGGATGATTTTTCAAGAATTTGTTTTAAAAATAAGTTTGGGGGGGGCGCCTGGGTGGCTCAGTGGGTTAAACCTCTGCCTTCGGCTCAGGTCATGATCCCAGCATCCTACGACTGAGCCCCCCATCAGGCTCCTTGCTCAGTGAAGAGTCTGCTTCTCCCTCTCTCTCTGCTATACTCCCAGCTCATTCTGTCTCCCTCTCTTTCTCTCAAATAAATAAATGAAATCTGAAACATATATACATATATAAATATGCAATTACATCATTACCCTTCCATATATACAAGTCAAATGTACAAGATCACTTGTTTTGCTTATTGGAAAATATTCCCAATTCTCCATTCTCTCTCTCTCTCTCTCTCCTCTACCTATCCCTCTTCCTCCCTTTATCTCCCTCTTTTGGCACTGCACAAAGGAATTTAATGCAGGCAACTGGTTGCACTGGTGATGAAAGAGCTGAGATGCCAGGAGTCAATCCAGAGATAGACCCAGAGACTGAGAACAGCTTGAAGTCCCAGCCATTACTAGACTAGAAGGACAAGGAAGTGGTGGTACCAGAACTAGGGTCTAGAGTTCCCAGAGGAGCAAGAGTTCTGACGGGCTGGGGCTGGAGCCACAGCAGAGATGAGGCCACTATTGGGAAAAACCACCAAGGAAGAAGGAGGGTGAGAAGTATACTGTAAAAGTCTCTTCTTAATACCCTAGTCTCAGGGTCCCTGGGTGGTTTAGTCAGTTAAACATCTAACTCTTAATTTCAGCTCAGGTCATGATCTCAGGGTCATGAGATTGACCCCATGCTGGGTGTGGCGCCTGCTTAAGATTATTTCTCTCTCTCTCCTTCTGTCTCTCCCCACCCCCGCTCACACTCAATCTCTCTCAAAATAAATAAACAAACAAATTAATAAATCCTCATTTCATGTCTTGAGGGTCAGAATTTGTCCTGTAGATAACAATCTCCTCTGTTGTATTTGCCTAAGTGTACTGGCATCCTCAGGGCATCCAGGGTTACCAGGGAGAGCCTGGGACACTGAGGGTAGGCTCTGAGGTGCCCTGGCTTCCTGATGTCCAGGTCTCTCCCATGTGCCACTGTGGATCCACAGATCTGTCTGAGGGGTCTGTAACGCCAAGCCCACGTGGAGGAAGACTCACACAGTCAATGATGCATTTGTTGTCTTCGTCGTCCCCTCGTAGCTTTCTTACTGATAGTTGGATGAAGTCCCCAAAGGTGTTTGCCATGTAAATATCTTCATTTTCTAATTCCAGTCCCTCATACAGCTCCTTCAATTCTGTAATCAATCTGGAGAAAAGAAGATGGAAAAGTGGGAGAATGGGAAGAGGCTTGGCAAAACTGCATCATTGTAGGGGCAGAGGTCATGGGCCCAAACAGTTTCCCAGAACGGACCTTCAGTCTTCGACATCGGCCACAGAAACTTCTTTCAAGACATATCTCCAAAGGCAAAGGAAACAAAAGCAAAAATGAACTTGTGGGACTTCATCAAGATCAAAAGCTTCTGCACAGCAAAGGGAACAGTCAACAACAATACAAAGAGGCAACCCACGGAATGGGAGAAGATATTCACAAATGACATTGCAGACAAAGGGCTGATATCAAAAATCTGTAAAGAACTCCTCAAACTCAACCCCCCAAAACCAGATAATCACATCCAAAAATGGGCAGAAGACATGAACTGCTATAGACTTCTTCAAAGAAAAAATACAAATGGCTAACAGACACATGAAAAAATGTTCATCATCATTAGCCACCAGGGAGATTCAAATCAAAACCACATTGAGATTCCACCTTACACCAGTTAGAATGGCCAAAATTAGCAAGAACAAACAACAAGTGTTGGAGAGGATGCGGAGGAATGTTGGTGGGAATGCAAGTTGGTGCAGCCACTTTGGAAAACAGTGCAGAGATTCCTTAGGAAATGAAAAATAGAGCTACCGTATGACCTTGCAATTGCACTACTGGGTATTTACCCCAAAGATACAGATGTCGTGGAAAGAAGGGCCATCTCTACCCCAATGTTCATAGCAACAATGGTCACAGTCACAGTTGCCAAACTGTGGAAAGAACCAAGATGCCCTTCAACAGACGAATGGATAAGGAAGATGTGGTCCATATACACTATGGAGTATTATGCCTCCATCAGAAAGGATGAATACCCAACTTTTGTATCAACACGAATGGGACTGGAGGAGATTATGCTGAGTGAAATAAGTCAAGAAAGAGAGTCAATTATCATATGGTTTCACTTATTTGTGGAGCATAAGAAATAACACGAGGACATGGGGAGGTGGAGAGGAGAAGGGGTTGGGGGAAATTGGAAGGGGGAGATGAACCATGAGAGACTATGGACTCTGAAAAACAGTCCGAGGGTTTTGAAGGGGCAGGGGTGGGAGGTTGGGTGAACCTGGTGGTGGGTATTATGGAGGGCATGTATTGCATGGAACACTGGGTGTGGTGCATAAACAATGAATTCTGGTACACTGAAAAGAAATTTAAAAAAATAATAAAATTAAATTTAAAAATGAGGTTGTTAGAGTGGGCTCTAATCTAATCTGATGGGTGTCCTTTTAAGGAAATTAGGACACAGATACAAGGAGTGCACATGCACAGAGGGACACTCACATGAGGAGGCAACAAGAGGATGGCCATCAACAGGCCAAGAAGGGGCCTCAGAGGAATCCCACTTGCTGGGACCTTGGTCTTGGACTTGTGGCCTCCAGAACAATATAAATTTTTGTCACGTCACCCAGTCTATGGTATTTTGTTATGTTCTAGAGCTAAACCGTTAGGGCAAAATGTTGCTACCTTACAGTGACCATTAGTCAGTGTAGCTGGCAGGTTCGACCTGTGTTCTCCAGCCCAATGTTGTTTTCTCTAATTTTGTATGTTACTTATGTTTCCAGATAACAGGCAAGCTTCCTGACAGTACTGATGAGTTTATACATTGTTCATATACCCCTAACCTAGAGTAGCCAAGTTATTTGATTTTTTTTTGTTTGACATGGGATTAAATAATAGAAGTTTCACTTAATTTTATCTTAATTTTTTTTTCTTCTTTTTAAAAAAATTTCAAAGTTTTTTTTATTTATGCAAGTAATCTCTACACCCAACGTGGGGCTCAAACTCATGACCCCAAGATCAAGAGTCATATGTTCTTATAACCAAGGCAGCCAGGTGCCCTTTTCTTCCTTCTTAATTGTTAATCTCCTTATTAATACATTCAATTTGTACTGCCGCCATCCCCACAGCTTACCCAACACAGTAGCTTCTTCACTTTCCCCCTCTATTTTAGTCTTCTCAGGCCGTTCCCAGTATGAGATTTCTATTATCAACAATGTTACCCTTTCAGACCAACCACAATTTTCTTGTGAGCTTTGCATCTCTAACCATAAGATCAGACACAGGCACCACAGGTAGGTAACCACACACACACAAAAGCTGTGCATTTACAGGAAAGTCATATCCTTGATGATTCCATTCCCTCTCTAACATTGCTAAGAGGTGACATTTACATTTATTATTATTATTATTATTATTATTATTATTATTATTTTGGTCAGCTTGAGAAATCAGAGCTCAATTTGAGCTTTTGGCCTCAAAGAAGACATTTCTGAGAAACATAAGTCCTGTGTCTTAGTTTCAGGAGAACATCTAAGAGACATTTTCAGGGACCTAGTTTTTAAGTCACTTACAAATCAGAGGATAAGACTGGCATTCAGGAAATCTCAGAGTGGATGGAATGAGAAAAGAAATAAGAGATTCAGCAAAGAAGAGAATAAACAATGAGAAAATTCCTATGGAAAAAAGATGTCATCCACATAAGAAATCAGAAAAAAAATTAGTTTTTATCACGTAACACATCTGCAATTTTCAGGTGAAGAGATTTCCTATAAATGTGATGTGTATGGCAAATGTTTCAATTGCAGTTCAGCCTTTTTCAACATGGAGAATCCACTCTGGAGAAAAGTCCAATGAGTAGGGATCATGGCAAAGTTTTTTTTACCTTCAACTCTATTTCTCTTCAGGTGCTTCACTGAAACTGGGTCTGAAGGCAGAGATGCATCGACCTGGGACCAGCAGAGTGACCCCTGAGAGGACCCACAACAGGAAAGCAGTCCTATGTGTGCAAAGCATGTGACAAAGTCTTTGGCTTCAACTCGGCACCAGCAAGCCCCCATTGGAGAGAAGCCCCTCAGATATAGGGACTGTAGCAAGGCCATCTGTCAGAAGATCACCTCTGTTCGCCATCAGAGGACATACACTGGAGAAAAATCCTATGCAGGTAATGCACGTGGTAAAGATTTTAGTGTGAACTCACAGTTCGTTCACTACCAGGTACCGCACACCGGGGAAAGATCCTATCTTTGCAAGGAGTGTGGGAAAGGCTT
This sequence comes from Mellivora capensis, assembly GCA_004024625.1. Lineage (NCBI taxonomy): Eukaryota > Metazoa > Chordata > Mammalia > Carnivora > Mustelidae > Mellivora > Mellivora capensis. Next base: position 107,696 of record PISX010004744.1, on the reverse strand, counting down.
CACTCAGAACTTACATCTCCCCCAGCACCAGAGAAAGCTTATCCATGGAAGGATTGCAGCAAAGCCTTCAAGTAGAAAGCCAACTCAAATCCACATCAGCGGATCCACCCAGAGGCAAAAACCCCATGAGTGGGAGAAGAGCTGCCATAAGAGTTCAGCATGAGGCAGGACCAGAGGCACCGTGTTGAAGAAAAACACTATGAATGTCAGGAATGTGGGAAGTCTTCATCTGGAACTCAAATTTTATTCACCATTGGAGAATTCATCCTGGAGAGAAATTTTTAAATATAACTGTTGGTCTATGTATCGCCTGAAGGCAAGTTAGCAGGCCCTCCTCTTCTTGATCTGATTATCCCAATCCAACTGTACCTCCTGCCCTTCCCCAGAGTGCTCACGGGGCTCCCGCCATTCTCTCTACTCACTGTCTGTGGTACTCTGTTCACTGTGTACCTCAGAGCCCTTGCCTTTTCTGCTCCCTCATGTAACCTTTACCCACCTGTTCCCCTTTCTTTGATCCTAGCTACTCTTAAGACCTTTTCAAACATGTCAGTTTGATGCTGCCTTTCTCACCACAGCCTCCTTCATCTCTGTTTTCTTAAAGAATGCCTTATTCTATTTAAAATTTGCATGCTGGGTTTTTATTATTGTTGTTTTGTATTCTTATTCTTTATTTTACCTCCAGTTGGCTCAGTATCCTTTCCAACTCTGCAGTGGTAAGATTCTTCAGAGAAGGATAGGTCAGGAAGTTGTAATATCCCCAAGGGAGATTAATGAATGGAGTTGTACAGCTGATTCCTTCGAGGACTGTATCAGTTTGTGTCCAATTAGGAGACAGAAACCAACAGAGATTTAAACAAGGGAAGTTCAATAAAAAGAATTATTATTATTATTATTATTATTATTATTATTATTTAGAGAAAGAAAGACAGACAGTGAGTGGGGAGGGACAGAGGGAGAAGGAAGGAGAGAATCTTCAGCAGAGGCTTATCTCCTGACCTGAGGTGAAACCAAGAGTCAGATGCTTAACCAACTGAGCCACACAGGTGCCCAATAAAAAGAATTATTAAGCTATGATAAAAGAATAGCCTATAAGATGTAAGACGATGCTATATGATACCTTAGGGCTGATGCAGATACCAAAGGAAGCACAAACTTGGAAGAGAGGTTTCTCCCCAAGGCTGAGGTTCAAACCTGGTTGGAGAAGGTATAGCTGTAGTCCACGAGGTGGCAGAAAATCATCTGGTTTGCTCAGGCTAGAGCTGGTTTATAGTTGCTGGGCATGCAGGAAAGAATGTTCTAGGGCATAGGTAATCTATAGTCAGTGAAGGTACACAGATGGCACCACTGTGGGCCAGAGCACATTGTATTCACATTGGGAGAGTCACTAGGGACAAAGCTGGGGTGGAGATGTTTACTGGAGATTGACATGCATATTAATGACTGTATGGAATTAGGATTTAATACACATAGAAGTAGTTAAGATCACCAGGCATATATGCAAAGAAGAAAGTGGCCATCTGGGATCACTAAATTTTACAATAATATTTGCCATTGATGGTGGGTGTCATTAAATGAATGTTTGCCTTTCAGATTTATCTGACATGTGACTTAGCCTTTAGAGATTTTCACATAGTATGAATTTTCCTAAATACCAGTGAGAAAGCAGGCTGCTCCTACACTGTTGGTGGGAATGCAAGCTGGTGCAACCACTCTGGAAAACAGAATGGAGGTTCCTCAAAAAGTTGAATATAGAGCTACCCTACCACCTAGCAATTGCATGCACTACTGGGTATTTACCCTAAAGATACAAATGTGGTGATCTGAAGGGGCAAGTGCCCCCCAATGTTTACAGCAGCAATGTGACTATTGTGGAATAGTCAAACTATGGAAGGAGCCTAGATGTCCATCAACAGATGAATGGATAAAGAAGATGTGGTATATATATACAATGAAATATTATGCAGACATCAAAACCCCAAAATCTTGCCATTTGCAACAACATAGATGGAACTAGAGGGTATTATGCTAAGCGAAATAAGTCAATCAGAGAAAGACAATTATCATATAATCTCACTGATATGAGGAATTTGAGAAACAAGACAGAGGATCATAGGGGAAAGGAGGGAAAAATGAAAAAAAGGCAAAACCAGAGAGGGAGACAGACCATAAGAGACTCTTAATCTCAGGAAACAAACTGAGGGTTGCTGGAGGGAAGGGGGATTGGAGAGAAGGGGTGGCTGAGTGATGGTCATTGAGGCGGGTATGTGCTATGGTGAGTGCTGTGAATTGTATAAGACTGATGAATCATAGACCTGTACCTCTGAAACAAGTAATACATTATATGTTAATAATAAAAAAGAAGCCAGTATTTGTGGGTGGCAGGATGCTGCAATGTCATTAGTCATGATGTAGCGAGTGTTAAATAAATGGTATTAGAGAACTAAAGAGGCAAAATGATCTATATTGTTTCAGTACTATAAACTGGTGAGTTCAAGGATTTCAGGGCTGATCAAGAAAAAGACTAAAGAAAGGAAAAGAAAGAAAGAGACAAGAAGACCAGGAGATGGCACTATTGTTCAACAAGCTTTATTGGGTAGTCCCTGCCCTTGGATTGCAGAAAAGGGGAAATCCTTACAGAAGGGGACTGCCCAGTGGGCAAAGAAGGTAAGGGAATTCTGGGGGTGGGGGTGGGGCGTGGGGAGCCATTAGGAAGGAGGCTTACCTGTCTAGGCACTGTCACTCAGCTGCAAGGTGGGAGTCTCTGGGTCAGAGAGCTTTGAAGGCCAGCAATGGTTTAGGATCTTTTATGGACACAGGGTTTGTCTTATCTATGGCTAGCAGATGTTAGGTACAGTCTCATGGGTTATGCATAGCAGGTAGTCTCTGAAATGGCTAAAGATATGCTCATTTAGTTTATATTTAAAGCATTTGGATGGGTAAGAATTTGCAAAATGTGTAAAAGTATTTAGATATGTGTGTTCTTAAAGCTTGATATAAATTCCTTATGTTTATAGGTTATTTAGACAATTACAACTGAACATTCAAAATCATCATTCAAATTGTATTAATGTTAGGGACAGTGATGTTTTGTTGAAACTAAATTGCTTTTCTAAAATGAATATTACACTAATCACTATGTCATAGGTTCTTTGGATTTTGCCTTGGCATATCTACTTGTGATAACTCAGTTTCTTCTGAACAGGAAGTGAGATCCTAACCCTTGCTCTCCTGTACTAAAAGATCTTTTGGGAGTGACCAGAGGAGCTCTTATAAAGGTCTGGGGTTATGCCAACCATTGAGGACTTGAGATGAAATTACCTTGAAGAGTTGTGATCTAGGTTCCACACAAGGTTCTCATCAATCCTATGGAAGTGTTGGCCTCAGTAGGACATGGCTGAGAGCTGGATGTTCGTCTGGATTCAGCCTTCTTGGCAGTGTTGTGGTTTTGTGGGAGACAATGGTTGAGCGTGAATGTGAGATAAAAGAGTTGTAGACTTTGAGTCCCATGTAGGGCATTACAGTAGCCTAAGTAGGAGCTAGGCAAATGAGGACATCCAGTAGTGGTGGGCAGATGAAACTTGGTGAACCAATCAAGATAGTCTAAGAAAGTTAAGTGGGGCCTAGACCCACTTCGTCCCGCTCCTGACCCCACCCCCCCATTCAAGGTGGCTTGCCCTACTATGCAGGGCCAAAAAGCACTGCCTTCTTGACATCCTTAAGGTGTTCTGGGTTCCCAGTAAAATCATTACTCTATTTCTCTACTTTCATTCATTCAGCAAATGTTTCGGAGGCTCCTCAGTTCTGAAGTCCTCATCCCGCCCAGGCCAGCGCTTAGCCTTGCTCAGATCTTCCTGCCAGGCGTACTGTTCTTGCAGGCTCTTAAGAGACTCACCTCCAGGTGGGAAATCTACCCGGCAGGGCCCGAACCTGTCCGGACCGGGAACAGGTTGCTGCCGCCTAGGGGAAGGATGATCTATGCGGGATCTGCTCATTGGCCTGGCTGGGCCCCACCTTCCCATCTGATAGCCAATAGAATAGTAGCCCGCTTCTTGTGTTAGTCTTAGGCTCCGCCTCCTTCCGGAGGTCTGTTGGACCAGCTCCATCCGGGTCCCCAGTTTAGACCCGGAGGCCCGGAAGGAGGCTACCTCCTCGCTTGGCCTGTCTTTTCCTCGGATGTGTCTCTCGGGAGCTTGAAGGGGGGACCCCGAGATGTGGGGCCCTCCGAGTTCGCTAGAGAGAGTTTCAGAGTAGGTATAGGTTGGTAGAACAGTGTATTGTGTTGACCTTTCGGCGCAGCGCTTATTGGTTTGTGAGGACCGGGAGTGGTGCCCCAAACCTGTTAGCTAGAAAGCTATAGAGGCCGCCCGGAGCCCACGGTGAGCGGCGTGGCTTGGCCTGAAGAGGACGGGAAGGACTCCGCCGGCAGTGGGCGCGGTGACTGCTGCTCCTGGGATCCTCACCCAAAGCCTTCTGCTCAGGGGGGGCGCTGGCAGCCCCGGGACGCTGGTCGTCCCCGCCCGCGGCAGCTTCAGATTCTGGTACCCACAGGGATCCGAGGTCCTCAAAAAGTTTTAAATGTCTTCACTCCAGGACACGCCATCAACAGAGAAGAGAACTTCGCGGTCGCTCCAGCCGCCTCTTGTCCCAGCTGCGGAGACCTCAGCCCTCCGCCGCGGCCTGTGCGCATCTTAAGGCTCTTTCTGCCTTTTCAGGTGGTCCTTCGCTTATTTTACTTGCCTGGCCTGGTGTAAACCCAGGCTGAAAGCTTATTACTGTTCGTAGAGCCAAGTTTGGAGAATATTGAAATAGCTGGGTCGTTTTACCCCGGGATGGGGGCTCTTTACTTAGTCCACAAATCGGAGAACGTGGAGCCCTGGATTTGGATTGTCCCATATGAAAGGTTAATCTAAAAATCTCATGAGTCCTATCTACCAAGCACTTAATAGGTGTCCAAAGTTTAGTGGACAAATTCATATATACAGTGTTGAAGATACAGAGATTTCTTGACCTTTTCACATCCTTTGTCACTCTTCTCATTACATTCTCTAAACTTTCCATCATTGTCATAACCTAGTTGTTCCTAACAATCAGCTTCAAAAAACTGGTCCCTGCTGTTAGTAAAGTGTGTTGGACTGTGATTTGTTTTCAACTTGAGCTTGTTATCTATGCTCCAACGCCATAGTTTTGGTTTTCCTCATAGGCAAGTAGGAGGGAGTGTTTTGTAGGGTGGTCTCTGCTGCTGGTCTACTTCCAGAGGATTTACTTTTCACAGATGGTCACCTGTGCAGATCAGACCTTTCTGCTTCAATCCTTTTGTTTCATATGTCAATACCATTAAATGTCCACTGTAAGGGACATTTATTATAAAGATAGGATGACAGTGTGATTTAAGGGAACTGGAGCACACAGCTATAAATCCCTGCTTTTTGTTACCCTGGGACAAAAAACATCCATGAGTTTAGCAGTATTACTTGTGTCGGTTTGCATTGTGTTTTCTTGTACACCCTGCACTTACACCTTCTCTTTTTCCTTATTGGAATCCCTGTAATTGCCAAAAGGCAGTTTTGGTCTCTCCTGACAGCTCTGTTTCTCTGAGAGTCTCAGCTTCGTCTACCTTCATGGATGACTTTTTGGCTTGACTCAGAAGGGTCAGTGAAGGAACACAGTGTACTGACTATCTCCGGTCTTTTTTCTGATGCTTTGTAGTTCCCCGAGACTTTCAGTAAACTGCAGATATTGAGTTGAAATGGAAGTTGTTTTGAAAGTCTCTAAGTGCATTCACTTTTGTGCTTGTTAAATAATTCTGATCTGATAGCAGCTATTTGAATTTCAGGTGTTACCTTTAATGTGTAATCCTTTCTGATTCATTCTACTGAATGGCAGAAGGCTTACTTCTTTTTTTAAAGATTTTATTTATTTATTTGAGAGAGAGAGTGTGTGAGAGGGGAGAAAGTCAGAGGGAGAAGCAGACTCCCCATGGAGCTGGGAGCCTGACACGGGACTCGATTCTGGTACTCCAGGATCATGACCTGAGCCGAAGGCAATAGCCCAACCAACTGAGCCACCCAGGCACCCAGAAGACTTACTTCTTAATGATGCACTATTAACTGACCCAGAAAAGGAGTTGGAACTACTTTAGAAATAAAATTGCTTTGCTTCTCTTATACTATAATATTTAGAACTTGGAGTATTTGAGATGAGTCATGAAGTTGATGGATCATTTAATATGGTAATGTGTTTCTTCTCACCACCGACACCGGATACTTATAAAGTTGAATGAAGTTTTTATAATCAATCTGTGTATTTAGAGGGAAAAAGAGTAGTGGGGAGACATAAGGATATTCCTAATAAACTCTTTTCAAATTCTGTTCTGACTTATTAGAAAATAAAATGGTCCTATTCTAATATTTTAAAGAACGTAAGAGGAAAAACAGATCTGGGGATCTATGGTGTTTGATGGATTCCTTGTATATAATTCATTTCTAACTGTATTGTGTGGATTCTAGAGATCTTAACTGGAGCCCCAGCTTTCTTTTCAGCCCATCACATTTTATCCACTGACCACCTGGTTTCCTTTTCTGTCCTTTCCTATGATGTCTTCTCTGGATTACTGAAAATTAAATTTTCTTGGTCCACTTTCTCATCACACATTCTTGGGATGATTTCTGTTTCCTTTCTCTGTTCCCCTCTATGCCTCCTATTTCATCACTGTGAGATGAGAATTGCCACTGATACAAGGCAGTAACTGATGAATAGTATTACTTCACATAGCTTCAAACAGGGGAGTTGGATATTGTGTACAGGAGTTGTGGTCAGTAGGGTTGATGTTACTAATGCTTCTTTCTTTACATTCAGCTCCTGAGACTTACTTTCCCCCAAGATGGGAATAAAAGAGGTCATAGGATGACAGTAATGTCCTTAATAGCCAGCCCCCAAGTGAGCTGGTTTTCCTCTACATGTACATGTGCATGTGTATATGTACAAATGTTTATTTATATATGCATGTATACGCTCATGTATGCATATAAAATGTACATTTAGTATAAATGTACATTTATATAAGTCATATACATAATGTAAGTATACATGCATATATAACATATATGCAAAATACTTTTACATTTGCATATATTAAATATATAAATTTACTTTCCCATTGAGGTATAACTTCTTTATGACACAAATCTGAACTGCATAGCTCAATTTTTGGAAATATATACCCTTGTATTACCATCAGTCATATTAAGGCATAGAACGTTATTGGTATCTCAAAAGACTACCTCCTGCCCCATCATGAAGCTGACCGTTACTCTGGTCTGTCATCATAGATTAGTTTTATTTGCTCTTAAACACATATAAATGCAGTCATTCAACATGTTCTCTTTTGTATCTGCCTTCTTTTGCTCAACATTATGTCAATGAATTTCACTCCTCTTTACACAGAGCAAGTAGTTTCTTTTTCATTGCTGAGTAGTTTTCCATTATCTGATTGCACCACGTTTTATTTACTCATTCATGGAATGTAGCTGGACATTTTAGTTGCCTCCAGATTTTGACCACTGTGTATAGGAATTCAGTGAATGTTTTTGTATATGCCTTTTGGTGGATGCATGCGCTCATTTGTCGTGGCTATACCTTTTGGAGTCAGCTTGCTAAGGCATAGGGTACATATATTTGGTTAGTTTTAGTAGGAGCTCCCCAACAATTTTCTGAGATGGTTGTTCCAGTTTACTTTTACCAGCAGTATATGAGATTTCCAGTTGTTCCACGTCCTTGCCAACACTTCTTGCCATTCATTCTTGATAGTTCATTGAGGTTTTAGGATTTTCTTTTCTCCAGTAAGCAGTGATACAGAGCACTATTTCATGACGTTTATTGGCTACATGGATATCCTCTTATATGAAGTCCTTGTTCAGATATTTTCCCCATTGTTTATTACATCATGTGTCTTTTCTCTGCGTTGTAGTCCTTTATTATGGCTATGAGTCCTTTGTCAGGTATATGTATTATGAAATAACCTCCCAGTCTGTGGCTTTTGCACTGTCTTCATGGTGTCCTTCAAAAAGCAAACTTTCTCTAGCTCATCCAAAGAAAGCAGTATTTTCCTATGCCTCTCCATCCTCACTATCTTTGCACGTCGGTGGGGAGTCATAGGCAGATCTGAGAGCTTTGTGCCCAGGGTAGTGGGACAAGGAGACAAGAGTGAGGGAAGCACTGACACAAAAGCAGAACTGGGAAATGGCAGTAAAATGAACAGCCCAAATAATCATCCAAAGACATTACAAGGTGGGGAGGGACTTAGAGCTAGGGCGATGGCCACAACCAGCTCTATGTTAGTTGTCCTTTTATATACGTACTTTCAGACCCAGACCCAAGCCCCGCTCCTATATGGTAATCTATTTTGAGGTCACATATGTTTGGAAGCTCATAATGGAGATGTATTTGGTTCTATGGAAAAGTGTGCTGAACTCTGCCTGGCTGTCTGCCTTTTATTCTGTGTCTTCTGCCTCCAAACCTTTCAAATTTCACACAAAAACCCCTCTGGCACATGACGGACCCCATGCTAAATACCTATTATTGTAGATGGCCCTCCTATGCCTCTCAATGATGGTTTTGACCATCACCAAAGTCCTGAGACCTGAGAAAGCAGGAACTTGTCCTTTCAGGAATCAGTAACTTTTGAAGACATGGCTGAGTACTTCACCAAGAGGGAATGGGCCAGCCTGGTGCCTACTTATAGGGCCTTGTAACAGGGGTTGATGCTGCAAAACTATAGGACTATGGCTTTCTTAGGTAAGTCCTCTCTGCTACTTGTGTCTGTCTGGGCCCTCCTAGGTTAAAGGGTTCTCTTGTAACTACTGGCTGACCCCGAATGGCAAGGCCAACGGTTGCCAGGTAAGGAAAGCCCTCCATGACTATTTGACTTCCAAGAAAGTTTTCCTTCCTTTTTACATCTTAAAAGTTATTCTCTCTTCCTACCTTTCTTTGAGGTGATTCTCTGGATACAGTAGGGCTGGAGCCAAATCTTGGTAGCTTCCCCCTAGTATTGACCTTCCAGATTATCTTGAGAGAACTCAGCCTATTAGTCTCCCTCTGGGAGATGCTCCGCCACGTGTCTGTTTCCCTATGGGAATTTTCTATCCTCTACCTAAGAAGGTAAGAAATTTTATTTCCCTTTAAATAGAAATTTGTCTCTCGGAGTGTTTCAGGCTTCCTTGGGAGCACTATTCAGACATGCCTTTCCAGGACACCTCTCTGTACCTCTTTAGGGTCCCTCTTGCTCAGTTCACCCAGGAATTAATTACTGTCCTTGTCTTGGCTCATTTTGCAGTGATTGACCACTATGACTCTGCTGATCATAGGATACATTTCAAAAATAAGAATATTTACCTACTCATCACCTTCTTTCCTTCAAGTAGTATCACCGACTTCCACACCAGCTCTGATCGCTCAGCAGGAGCAAGGGAGAGAGCTATGTGTCACCCACCCAGCCACAGGGACCCCTAAGCAAGAGGAGCAGGAGAGTTGGCCCCAAAAGGTAAGGTAAGCAAAGTACGCTTTTTGTAACTTTTTCTCTTCCTTTGCTCTTATTTCATCAAAATGAAAGATGTGTGCTCTCTGTGCCTAGCATTAGGAAGTATATTGGGACCTTTGATCACACTTTTTCTGACTGGTGTGTTATTCACTGCTTCCCATCCCTTTAAACCATTCATACACAACACACAGCAACCTTTGTTGTTTACATCCCAGTTTTGCACACACTGGGGTGCTTTTGTCCCTGGGAATATGTGGAAAATTTTTTCTAAATACTGGTTATGTGTGATCACCTTTTTCCAGTTTCTCCAAGCTTTACAAAATTGATAAGCTCAGTGCAGCATTATCTTGTCCATTAACCAAAAGAACTTACAGAATTTATTTTGGCTCTTTGTGATAATTAACATGTTACTAATTTAAAATAATTTTTTATGTTGACATACTTTAAGGTAGCTTACAGATATTATACTTTTCCTCCCCTTTAGGATACATCTCAAAAATAAGAATATTTTCCTACTTAGCTAAAATAATATTACAAGTAACAAAATTTAAAATTCCTTAAAATCTTTAATTCTGGATAGACAGAAGAAAGGCTTGATTCTTTTAAACATCAGTTTTCAAAATAAGGATTGAAGAGCTGTCTTAAATGCTGTTAAATGCACATTTTCTTTTTCTATAGACTCGTGGATTTCCGCAGATTTAATGGTTTTTTTGATTCATTAAAATTATGCACAAAACTGCTCTCATGTCCTTTTTTTATTTTTTTTTATTTTTTTTTCATGTCCTTTTTTTAAAAATAGCTTTATTGAGGGACAACTCACAAACTATACACTTCACCAATTTAAAGTGTACAGTTCAGAATGGTAGAAGATATTTACAAATGAATATTTTCTAATAGGTCATTTTAATTCCTTTTATGACTTTTTAAACTATATTTTGAGTTATTTGTCTAGTGGATTGCTCTAAGGCTTACAATATACATCTTACCAGAATTTACTTCAGATTTATAAAAGCTTAATTCCAGTAAGATAGAAATTTTGATGATATATTTTCTATTCCCTTCTCCCTCATGTGTGGGTTATTTGGCCCTCCACTTTTGGCCTGGTCACACCAATCCAGCCCTACCTTTTGCCTCTCCCCAAGGGGTTCCTGTGTTCCAGACAGTACTTTCTCCGCACTCTACCCTTTACATACTCTCACCTCCTACCTGATAGCCCGTGCTCTTTTCTTTCTCAGGTGCCCTCCCTACTTCTCTCTCCTTTCCTTCGATCTTCCCTGAACTTTTATAGGCCCGTTGAGTTTGTAACTTTGATACTACATTTTGCACTATCTTATGTGCACCCTCCTCCACCTTGGATTGTTACCTTTTCTGTAGATGGTCACATTACACTTACTACTCAATTACATGCGGGAGGGTTTTTTTCTCCCAGATTCAGATTTTCATTTCACTGCAACCAAGTTGTCACTTTCTCAAGGACAGGAATTACATGGATAGATGAAGAAAGATCAGGAAGTTTGGATATGTTTCCACTGTAAATGAACGTATGGCATGACCATTTGAGTGTGGGTTATAGAACGGAAGAAAGGAAAGCTTTCCACAGAAACCGAAGGTGTTGCTTTAAGAAGCAGACCTTGTAGAGAGCTCTTCGTGCCTGGACCATGTAGGAAGCTGTAACCTAGCAGTAAATAGAAACTGGTCTTCAGCTGTACTTCTTCAAGGGGTGATTTTATCAGGGCCTCCCCATATAGTGGGCTACTAGCCACTTGTTTCATGGGACATTTCACCGGAAATTGATCTGTTAAACAATAAGTCAATTTGTTGTTTTTCTTTTTTTTTCTTCAAGATTTTATTTATTTATTTGACAGACAGAGACCACAAGTAGGCAGAGAGGCAGGCAGAGAGAGAGAGGAGGAAGCAGGCTCCCTGCTGAGCAGAGAACCCGATGTGGTACTCGATCCCAGGACCCTGGGATCATGACCTGAGCTGAAGGCAGAGTCTTTAACCCACTGAGCCACCCAGGTGCCCAATTTGCTGTTTTTCTATGTAGTACATCTTTTCTAGGTCCAAATGATTATTTACTATCTGATTTCCATCTGTCTGTCTCTCTCCCTCCTTCCGTAACAGAGTAGAGTAGCTTCATTATGAAAAGGTATAATCCTTTGTAAGTTGGCTGCTTCTAGATGATATTTTTAGAAAATAGTGTGATAGGTTACCTCCCTTGCCCTTGTTCACCCTTATTTGTATCTTGCAAATACTACTTTCTTTTGTTGTAACCAAAGGTTTTGCTTGGTTGGAAGTTGTGGTTTAGAAAAATACAAGCAAACCAGATGTTGATGACCTTGAGCTGGGACAGTCACAACCCATTTAGAGACCATTTTATGTAAGGGTAGAGAGTGTGAACTCAGAACAATGTCCTGGAGCTGAAAGCAGTAATGTCACTTACATTACTGCTTTACATTACATTACACTCCAGTGGCCTGGAGGGCAAAAACTGTGAAAGGAAAGAAAAGAGCCTGCTAATAGAGTTTCCAGGTTTATTTAAATAGTAAAGAGGTTTGGGAATCAAAGGATAGGGAGCATTAATCCACAGACTCATCTCTGGGGGGCCAGATTGCTGCCTGGAATGTGTTACCTGTGGCCTGACTGTATTATCTGGTAACTACATCAGAGGGGGCAGATGATAAGTAATTTAATCTATACACAGTCCTGGATTTCTGTTAAAAAGGGAGCTTATCCTTAATATCTGTGTATTGAGAGGGAAATAACCAGGCAAAGGAGGAGATAAAGAAGACAAGCTGTCACCTTAATCAGCCCTGTACCTCAAGGTAGCCCCACTGGGTTCTGTTAATTTCATGTATTTGTAATTACAAGCCTGCATGGAACTCCTTGTGTCTGGGGCATGTTGGGTCCTTTGAACGTGCTAGGGAACTGAAAATGTTTAGCACAATGCTGGGAGTGATCTTGAGAGTTAATGTTGGAGAGGTGAACAGCACCCCAGATCACTGAGAAACTGGTATGCCGTGCTAGGGAGCAGAGGAAGCAAGGTCACTTGAGGAATCAACATCGGGGGAATTAAGGGTCAGTGAAATAGGAGCCAGGAAAACTAGATAGACCAGTGCTTCCTAAATGGGAGTCTATGGAGCAGTGCAAGTCCATGACAACATTTCTACCAGTCTGCCAAGTGAGGAAAATGTAGTGGAAATCTCTGTGTGTAGGCGGAGCTGTATATGCTCACACACGATGGCCCACAGTTCTTGGTAACTTACACAGAAGTTATCCTTTCTCCTTTTTGGCATTAAATTGATCTCTTATGAAATAACCATGAAGACTGTAGCTTTTGGTGTAGTTCTGCTTTGTTATTTAATGCTCTTTATTGAAAAATAAAAAGATGGTTGTGCTGTATTTCTGCCTTCTCTCCTGGCCACTCATGTATTTGAAACTGTTTTCGTGAAGCCAAAGAGCTAGCTAACCAGTATTATAAGCTTTTCTGGGTCAGCTCTGGAAAATTTTAGTTACGAGGTTAAACTAGTGCTTCTCAGACAACCTGTAGTAAAGGATTAGTTCTCCAGCTCCTCTGACAGTCTTACAGTGACAAATCAATGTTTCTGCGGTGGCACACGACTAATGACACAACTCATGTGACATGCGATTCATTGTATGACTTCAGATCTGGTATAGATTCTGTATGAGGTGACTGATCATATGCTTGGATGTCTTGGCTCTGTCAGATTGCTATATTCTTTTTAAAACATTTATTCTCAATTTCTGCACTTGTGGGCCTGTAAGAAACAGCTCACGGTTGGCCACCGGTCCACAAACTGCCTTTTGGTTGCAAGGGTTAGACTGTGTCTATACGGATGAAATCAGGAGCCTGTCAGGTTCGTGGGCCCAGCAATGAGCAAAATTGGTCAATCCTGTGGTCAGAATACCTTAAGGGAAAGTCATTACTTTTCCTGGGACCCTGGAGTCGAATGGGGAGTCTCTGAGACTTTGGAGAGGGAAGAAGAGTGACTGGATAGAGGGTTAGGAGTTAGAAGCTGGGCTGCAGAGTACAGTTTTCAGAGGGATGATTGCAACCATTGAGGGCTCTTCTTGCGTAACACCTGTGCTGATCGCGATCATGTTATTGTGTTTTATTTGAGCTGTGTAATTTGTAACTCCCACACTGTCGGTAAAGATACGCTCTTAAATGAGCTGTGAATGTGTTGTGAAGGGGGTGCTGTGAAGAAAGGCTACTTTAGAGATTGAGTCAAGGCAGAGGTGACTGGACTCGGTCGGGCGAAGTTTGGGAGCTTCCTTGGAGTGGCCCCTTTGGTTATATGGCTGACATGTCAGATATCCATTTGTGATGGAATCAGCAACTCTGCCTGCCATTGGTAGACCTGAGTATCCTTGTTGGGTGTAGTGCGTAACAGGCGAAGGGCAGGTGGGAGGACGTGTTTGGGGAGTGCTCAGAACAAATTGCTAGCATGCCCTACCCTTTCCTATTGAGACCCATACGATGACACGATGTCTCCCTTATGTGAGTAGAGGGCCTTTTCTGGAGAAGAAGGCTATGCAGGAAGTCCTCTTCTCAGCAATAACTGAAATAATAATAGTTATACTTCCACTTATTGAGCACTTACCAAGAGCCAGGTACTATGTTATGGATTTATAGGCTTTATCTCAATCTTATAATTGTTCTGTGAGGTAAAGGGTTATTATTGCCACCAGTTCATAGGTGAATACATTGGGATTTATTGATAAATTGGAATTGAACCCAGAAAGTGAGACTCCAGAACCCTTGCATATGATCATGATGGTACCACCTCCTTTATTCATCTACCCCTGTTGGTGCTTTATGCCCCAAGCTAGGATCTTTGAGGTCAGGGTTCCTAAACTTCTCTCTTTTCCCTATTCCTGGACTCATGCCACTGAAAGACCTTCCTTGATCCTACGGCAGGGCCAGTCACAGTCTCTGTCTACCTTCCCTTCAGGACTGGGAGCAGCTGAAGATCTTGCTCAAGGGCCTTTCTGGTGCAGAGTTGAACACTTACAGAAAATAATGGGAGTAAGAGAAAGAAGGATTGGGGAAAGCAGCTGCAGCCTTGATCACAGCCTGGGGATGAGGAGGAAGGTTATAGAGAACAGTGTTGGTTGGAAACCGATGGTACATAAATGAAAATATGTGTAAGGATCTGACCGTGTATGTAGCAAAGCCAACTGTTGAAATAGGCAGATGTGCCAAGGAGATGATAGCTAAAGTCAAAGAGATAGCTAACCAGTATTATAAGCTTTTCTGGGTCAGCTCTGGAAAATTTTAGTTACGAGGTTAAACTAGTGCTTCTCAGACAACCTGTAGTAAAGGATTGGACTTGCTAAAAATTGCAGTAATTGTAAGCAATACACTTGGGTCTCACTTCCGTTTGATTATGAGACTGGTATTACGTAGGCTGAGCCTACATAATTCAAAGGTTGTTCATGCATTATGACTATTATCATAGGAGAGTTTAAAAAGTTATATACTGCTGTCTAAATACATTATAACTATTTTAAGTAAAATGTAAAGAAAAATATACCTCCTGATCTCATTTTTATTTATCCATGTTCAACATTAGCCCTTGTCCATATGTATATATATGTATATATAATTGAACCATAATAGGTAAACGATTATGCTGTGCTTTTCTTCCATGATTGTTGTCTTAAGCACTTCCCTCTTCCCCAGGCCTGTACACTCTTCATAATTACTGTTTGTCATTTAGTGAATGTGCCCTTCTTATTCCCCTCTCCAAGCTGTGAATGTTTTTAAGGTAGAGACTATGTCTTAATCATATTTTCCTCTCTAGCATCCATCCAGTAGGTGGTGGTTCATTTTTATTAAAATTCATTAATGAGCATTAGGAAATTTCTATTTGTGAGCTTTGTAAATGGTGTTACTCTCAACATTGCCATGAATATTGTTTTTTTCCTCCTTCTTTTGCATGATTTCCTTGGAATAAATTCTCAGGAATGAGATTAGCTAAATCCAAGGATATAATCATTTTTATGTTTTAAAAACGTATCTTCATATTACTTAAAAGATTGTACTAATTTACTGTACTAATAGAAATGTATAATACTTGATTTCAATCTTACCAGCAGTAGGTATTATAATTTTTAAAATACTTTAAATTTAATTGACATAAAATGTAACTTGTTTCTTTTTTATTTATATTTTCTATATTTTGTTACTATAATAATTAAGGTTGCAATGGTTCTGTGGTCAGAATACTTTAAGGGAAAGTCATTACTTTTCCTGGGACCCTGGAGTCTAATGGGGAGTCTCTGCATATAGAAATATGTATTTCTATATAGGTTTGCTAATTTTAATTCCTATTGTGAAAAGTTTGTTTTTACATCATGTGCCTTTCAATCCCCTGAGTTCTTAATGTTTTGCTAAGAATTTAAGATCTTTAAAGCAGTATATGAAAACTCATTGTTATTCAACCTCTAGAGAAGTGCTACTTATTCATTTCTACTTTATTAAGTTCAAAATATTTTTCCAATTTATATTGTGATATATTCTTTGGCTTGCAAATTATTTAAAAGTATATTCCTTAATTTCCAAACACATGAAGATTTTTAAGTTATTTTTTGTTACTGATTGCTAGCTTGGTTAAATAGTTGTCAAAGAATATATCTGTATGATTTCAGTCCTTTGAAATATGTTGATAGTGCATGATGGATACTCAATTTTGGGAAATGCTCTGGACTTTAAGAGAAAATTCATTTTGTGATTACTAGGCGCAGTTTTATATAGAGATCCATTAGGCCAACTTTGTTTTTGTGTTCTTCAAATATTTTATTTATTTTTTTAAAATTTTATTTAAATTCAGTTAGCTAACATATAGTGCATCATTAGTGTCAGATGTAGAGCATACCATGACTAATATTTGTCTGTTTTGCCAGTTATCGAGAAGCATATTTTAAAATTTCATACTGTGCTTCTGGATTTGTCCATTTTTCCTTATTTGCGTACTAAACTTTGAGGCTTTATTTCCAGGTTGTGTATAGGGCCTCGTGGGTCTGGATAGGCAGTATTAATGTTTGGATGGGTGGGCAGACCCCACACACTGCTGTGTTCCTGAAATAGTCCTGAAATAGTGTGCTCCGGGTCTTTTTTTTCCCTCTTAACCTGGGGCAGCAATACTTTCCTGTTGACTCTTTCAGGGATTCTGAGACTGAGGAAGGGAAAGTTGCAAGTTGATTAGAAATTAGAGGAGATAGAGAAACAGAGGAAGGGTCAGGAAGGCATAGCTGTCAAAAGATGGTCAGGGAAGAGGAAAAGAGGCCATTATTTTAGCAATGTTTTCAAATATTCTCAGTTGCCAAGAAAGAAATTAGTTTTGGGGGAAAGTTTTGAAGGCCTTTCCCTATCACTTCCTGCCATGCCTCCGAATGGTACCCATGTGCAGATGGGCCTTTTGTGTCCTTCAGATCCAACACACACCCTCTTTTCTGCTCTGTGAAGTCTAGATCCAACTCCATGCGTATCACTCAGTTCCCTTTGATAAGAAAGCCTCCTCTTCCCCCATCGCTCACTTGGAGAACTGCTACTCATCTTAAACACTCAGCTGGCCGCAAGCCCTAGAAGCATTAGCTCATCTATTCAAGCAGATTTAATTCTTCCTCCCCCAGGTGTCAAGAGCAGCCCGCTCATTTCTTTCTGGTAGCTCTAGTCATATTACTCACTTCCACACACCCTCTCTTTCCTCTGGAGATTCTCGTGGGCAAAGGACCATGTTCTAATTATCTTTGTCACCCTGGCCCCTTACACAGTTTTTGGCACATAGGAGACACTTAATAAATATTGAATCAAGGAGTTGAGTGAGTGAAGAGATTTCAGCAATCAGTAGATATGGTATATATTGGACAATTCTCTCACTTTAACATTAGTTCACCTAGGAAACATTTATTAAGCTCATTCTCTGTACCAGGATTACACCTGTGAATGAGTTAGTCATGGCACCTGCCCTTATATTTCTCAGGAAAACCACAAGAAGAAAGGCAACCATCTTTGGGGGAAAGCAAGGACTCTGGTAAGAAGTGTAGTTTCGTGAATCTCACACTGGAAGATTGGCTGGTGGTGAAAAAGAGTGGGGTGGGTCTTACTCGGGATAAGGTTTGTGAGATGCCCATGGCAAGGGGTTGGTTGAATTAGAGCCTGTTAGAAGGTAGGAGGCCCCAAAGACACCTTGAGCACACAGCTACAGGTCTCCTCAGTGAAGTACAGATTATAGGATCAGTTGTACTCATTGCCCTACATTTGAGTTCTGTCTCCACCCTTGTGAGACTAGGATATTATACCGTAGCTAGGAAAACACTAAGACTGAACCAGGGCGTAGAACAGCTTCCACATGGAAAATTGATCATAGAAAATAGACTAGAACTATTTTACTTCTTCGAATCCTCATTACTTAAAACGTATCTCTCTTACTTTTGATTTAGGAACTAGCCTGGATGTGTCAAATCCTGCCTTGAGGCTCAGTGCATTGCCTACTTTTCATTCATTTTGAGGGGATTGCTGTCCATGACTAATGAGAGAAATTCGGGATACCCATTACTATGAGTCCTCAGAATTCATCTTCAGATCTTAAACGGCGTGGTCAGCTAAACAGTATCTCCTGAACTTGAAAGAAGTGATGGCATTAGGAGGCATGTTGAGCTGATGCTGCCCTTCATTCATTCTCTACAATGCCGCTTGGGTACAAGAACAAGGTAAGAGAATCATTGTTGTGTTATTGAGGGCTCTCTGAGCAAGGCCTTGGTGAGTGTGGAAGAGAAGAAAGCTGCCATTGGAGGGGCGCCTGGGTGGCTCCGTCAGTTAAGCCAAGATTTGAATTTCCACCCAGGTCATGATCTTGGTGTTGTGAGGTTGAGCCCGGCCTCGGGCTTCATTCTCAGCAGGGAGTCTGCTTGAGATTCTCTCTCTCTCTCCCCCTCTCCCCCTCCCCCTGCTTTCATGCTCTCTCTCTTTCTAAAATAGATGAAAAAATCTAGGGAAAAAAGGTAATCTGTCATTTGATGAGCACCTATTAGGACTAAGTTCCTTCCATTCATTGTTTAAGATTGTCTAACAAACTTCACAGACAATGGGGAGGCATTATCCCCATTTGAAAGATGGGGAAACTGAGGCCAGATGGGTTCATTTTTTGGTCCAAGGTTACACAGCCATCAATGACAAAATTCAGCTTTAAACCTAGGTTTGACTATCTCCACAGGTCCAAGTTCTCTTTCTTCATGTGATTTGTGAGACGAAGCTCCCACATCTGTAACATTTGTAATTTACTTAGATAAGATTCCTAAAATTATGTTTCATTAAAAAAAGGTGACAGCAACTTAAAACAGATAAAACAGAGCTACTTTTGTTGACATGCTAAGTGAGGAAAAGCAGGCTTGAGAATAGCAAGGTAATCTTCAGTGGAGACAAACCGTGAGACGGATTATGCCCACCACCCAGATCCAGATGGCACAGAGGCTGCCTTTGGGTCTTACTGGCCAACCTCCTCCCAAGGGTTAACCATTATAATGGTTTCTATGATTGCAAGTCAGGGTTCTCTGTTCTCCATTCAAATAAAATCATTTATTATGTACTTTTTAATGTTTAGATGTCTTCACCACATTTTGTCTGTGAGATTTTATCCTTGTTGCATATACCAGAGGCTTTTAAAATTGCTGAGTATTATTCAATTAACTGACGATACCACAGATTGATGGATATTTAGGTGGTCTCATTTGGTGCTCTTGTGAATAAACCTACTAGGAACATTGTTTTAGACGTTTTTGGTTGCCCTATTCTCTCATGTCTCTTGAATATCTATTTATTGATCAACCGATTGATCGATATTTATATAAATTTGTATCAATTAATTAATTACTATATGGGTGGGATTGTTGCCCCATAAATTGGGCATATGTTTAGCTTTAGTGCCAAAAGTTTACAAGAGTCAGAATGATTTATACTGTTTCCAGCAATGTTTGAGAGTCTTTGTTCTGTGTTCTCTTCCTCCTTAGTGTTTTAAATGGTAGCCATCTGGTGGCCGTGTAGAGGTAAGCTCAGTGGTTTTAATTTATATTTCCCTAATGACTAATGAGGTGGAGTACGATTTTCATATGCTTATTGGCCATTTGGATATTCTTTTTTGTGTGGGGAGTAGAGCTGGGATGAGGGTATGTAGTCCACTTACTTTGTTTTGTTTTGCATAGTTTGGACTTCTCACGGGCACCAAGAAGGGAGCCTGCAGGGCTTCTACAGGTCTGTCCAGGTATGGGGCAATAGGAGAAGAGGAAAGGATGGGGCTTGAAAGCTGTCAGCAATCAAACATCAATAATGGAGTGATACTCATTATTACATTGTCTCGAAGATCTGTAATGGTGAGAAGGTAATAAACCTTAATATCTGCTGAAATAATCAATACTTACCTTGTTACATGTACCTGGAACTCTAGACAAATAAGTATGAAAATGTGATACTGATGATCTTAACTCTTTGGGCTGCCATTGAAAAAGGAGATAGGAAAAGTAAAAAATATCCTAGGGGCGCCTGGGTGGCTCAGTGGGTTAAGCCTCTGCCTTCGGCTCAGGTCATGATCTCAGGGTCCTGGGATCGAGCCCCGCATCAGGCTCTCTGCTCAGTGGGGAACCTGCTTTCCTCTCTCTCTCCGCCTGCCTCTCTGCCTACTTGTGGTCTCTATCTCTGTCAAATAAATAAATAAATAAAATCTTTTAAAAATATATCCTATTTTATCATGGGACAGAAAGAAATGTGTTGTTATTTTTTATTAAATATATGTATCTATTTAACTAGTCCTGTTGCATTTATGTTCTCTTAAAGTCTTACACTTATGTAGCTTAAGAATATATAATAATATAGTCTATGTAAGTAGCCATAAAGATTTTAAATAAGTAGCTATATCAAAAGAGAAAAGGAGATATATAAAATATTATTAAATTTTTCTCACACATAATTTTAATTACTACAAGTTACTCTTGCTAACTAATCCTATTATTGTTTTGTTTAAATAATAGCATTTGTGAAGCAAAGGAAATTTAATTATTAGACTAACCTAACAAGAAAGAGCCAATTTATAGTTTGCTTTGCTTGATGGATATTCTTACCAAATTATCTAGATGAGTCTTTCCATTTAATTTTTTTAAAGATTTTTATTTATTTATTTGACACAGAGAGAGATCACAAGTAGGCCGAGAGGCAGGCAGAGAGAGAGGAGGAAGCAGGCTCCCTGCTGAGCAGAGAGCCCGATGCGGGACTCGACCCCAGGACCCTGAGATCATGACCCGAGCCAAAGGCAGAAGCTTTAACCCACTGAGCCACCCAGGGGCCCCTTCATTTAATTTTTTAAATTGAAGTATAGTTCACAGTGTTATATTAGCTTCAGGTGTACAACATAATGATTTAGCAATTCTATAAATTAAGTGCTCCTCACGATAAGTGTATTCTTAATCCCCTTTATACATTTTACCCATGCCCTACCTCACTCCCCTTTGGCAACCACCAATTTGTTCTCTGTATTTAAGAATCTAGTTTTTTATTTGCCTCTGTTTTCCTTTGTTTGTTTTGTTTCTTAAATTCTGCATATGAGTGAAAGCAAGCATATGATATTTGTCTTTCTCAATCTGATTTATTTCACTTAGCGTAATACCCTCTAGGTCCATCCATGTTGTTGCAAATAGCAAGATTACATTCCTTTGTATGGCTGAGAATATTCCTGTGTGTGTGTGTGTGTGTACACATATCTTACTTATCCATCCGTCTGTGGATAGACACTTGGGTTGCTTCCAGAGTATGACCATTACAAATAATGCTGCAATAAACAGAGGGTGTAGATATCTCGTTCAATCAGTGTTTTTGTTTTCTTTGGGAAGAACTTGCATTTGAAAGTCAACCGAATGTTTCAGACAGTTCCTCTGGAGAGCTAGTTAATGTCTACTGCAGCAATGAACTTACTCTTATATTTCTGTTTCTTGACAAAACCTCTTGAAAGACTCTCAGGAGGTTGACAACATTCATAGAAACAGACACAATGTTTTTAGGATGGCTGGCAGAGTCATTGATACCAGGTGACACCACTGGATGTTGAAATGAGAAGCATGTTTCTTCATGAAAGCAGCAAAACCAGCTGTGTTGCCAAGCATCACAGATGCTCTGTCTGAGCCCACAGTGCCACGATTTTTATTCTGCTTGAGTTTGGCAAAGAAATTCTCCACCATGTTAAAGACATTGACTGCAGATTCTAAAAGAAGTTCACAAAGCAGCAGTTCTCTCTTGATCGTAAGAGCTTGCAGACAGGGGTTGGCTTTGGCTATGCAAATTGGGGTAGCTTTTTTATTGTTATATGCAAAAGTGAGATATTAAATGTCAGGAAAACATAGCATTGATGAAACAAAAGTAAATGATACAGAATAATACATAATTTTTAAAGAACACCAATTTCCATATTTTTATGTTGAAGTGATAACACATTTATAATAATTTGTTATATATTACATTATTATGGGATTTGGAGAGTATGACATGGCACTTTTTTTTTTTTTTTTTTTTTTTTTTTTTTTGGCCTGGCAACCCTTTTGTCCTGGGTTGGCTTTCTAAAAGCTTAACCATCCTACCTATATCACTCAACTTTTATCACAATAATTTTTTTTTTTTACTATGCTCCAAAACTCCAAAACTCAGTGGCTTCCAACCATAAGCATTTGTTCTCAGGCCTGTGGGTTGACTGGGCTTGGCTCCAGGCAGCGAGTGAGCCTTAGGTCTGTCCCACATGTCTTGTTTTGGGGCTCAGACTGGAGGGTAGTGGCTACCCAGGGCTTGTTTTTTATATGGTGAATCACCAGAATGAAAGCCATGTGATACTGCATACTGTATACAGTGCCTCTGTTTGCTTACATTTTAGTGGTCAAAGTACGTCCATGACCAAGGCCAGCAACAGTGGAGCAAATATACATGCTCTGCTCATAGTAGAAGGAAGGAGAATGAACATTTGCTGAATAGTAACCTAAGGGACCCCACCCACTGACTTCCATTTATTTCTCAGTGGCTGTCCCTTTTTGCAAAGGAGAATATGAAACATAATTTTGGGGGGCTGAGTACACTGCTGCCCCCAGCTAGGGATTCCATGAATGAAAAGAGAGAAGGTAAGTTGGATGCTAGCATTCTTTGCCGCAAAGGAAGTTTCTCATTTATTCATTCATGGATTAAACAAATGTTTTTCAAAGTTTACCACAAGACAGGTAATGTTTGGATAATGTAACTTAGGTGAACATGTTATATGGTTGCAGGAGCCTAGAAAGTGGGGCTGGACAGGGATAAGGGTCCTTATTTGTCAGAGGAGGAATCTTGAAGCCAGCAGGAGGGAAGTTGCTTTCCTGAGTACCCAGGCTTTGTGAGCAGTAGCTTCAGAATTGAACCCAGGTCTTCTCTCTTATTCTTTCATTTAGAAGCATTGTTGAATAGTTACTTGCTCCTAGGCAAATGGAGGCAGAAGGTCCCAGGATGGACCCTTCCTCTAGGGAGCTCAAGGTCCATGAGAGAGACTAACAAGATCATATTTGCAATAGAGTAACTTCGGGAGTCATGCTGTATTGGGTCTTCAGGATAGAGAAGATGTAGGGGTGGGAATGAAGGGGTCACAGCTGGAGGTATGTCAGGTCGAGAAAAGGCTTTGAGAGGAGGAAACCACTTAGAAGGTTAAGGAATGTGTAAGATGCCTCTAGAGGTAATTAGGAGTCAAGCTTTGAAGAACGTTGAAAGCCATGCTGAGGAATTTGCATTTAATCCTGACACTTATGGAACAAGCCAGTGGCAAGTCCACATTTCAGCTAGGATGTGCAGGATAGATTGGAGGAAGTAAAAGGAGAACCTGGGACACTGGTTCAGGGGTCCCTCCAAGAGTATTGTGAATGAGACAAAAGTTTGGGCCAAAGAAGTGGCAGTGAGAATGGATAGAAGGGGAGAAATTCCAGGGTCACTTAGAATGGCCATTTGGACATGAGAACCAAGGAAGAGGAACTGTTAGCTTAGCAGTTCTCGGCTCTAACTGTGCTTTAGAATTAGGTATCGTGCTTTAAAAAAAAACACAGATTCTCAAGCCTTGGAAATTTTGATTTAGTAAGTCTGGGATAGAGCCAGACAAGGAACGAGAGTAAAGAATGAACCAGTTGGGCAGCTGCCTGGGTTACAAATTTACAAGGAACCCAAAACATCATTAGGGCAAATTGGAAATCTGATTCCTTAGAACTGGTGACGGGAAAGATAGACTCTAGTAGAAATAGTAAAATATTCCTCACTAACGCCAACCTGTCACAGCTGAATGCTTACTACTTGCAAAGTCCACTGTGTAATCCGAGGCCCTGCCAGCATCCTGGGAGCAGCCAGCTGCCAAGCGACTTAAATTCTGAAAGAAAGTAAAGAGTAGTACTCTTTTCTAGAGAGGAGGAGTCTATCGGCTATCTAAATTTTAAAACTCTCTTAACATAGCATCATAGGTGTCAAGCTCAGAAAAAGAATCACAAGATAAAACCGAAGTGGTATGAAGTATGTAGTCAGTCTTAAATACAGCAGTCAGGGAAGGCTTCATTGAGGTGGTGACGCTTGAGCAAAGACATGAAGGAGATGACATAGGGTATTTTTTTTTAAGATTTTTTTTATTAACATATAATATATTATTAGCCCCAGGGGCACAGGTCTGTGAATCGCCAGGTTTACACACTTTACAGCACTCACCATAGCACATACCTTCCCCAATGTCCATAACCCAACCACTCTCTCCCTACCTCCCTACCCCCGGCAACCTTCAGTTTGTTTTGTGACATTACAGGACGCCTGGGTGGCTCAGTTGGTTAAGCGGCTGCCTTCGGCTCAGGTCATGATCCCAGCATCCTGGGATCGAGTCCCACATCGGGCTCCTTGCTCGGCAGGGAGCCTGCTTCTCCCTCTGCCTCTGCCTGCCACTCTATCTGCCTGTGCTCCCTCTCTCTCCCTCTCTCTCTGACAAATGAATAAATTTAAAAAAAAAAAAAAGAGTCTCTTACAGTTTGTCTCCCCCCACCCCCGATCCCATCTTGTTTCATTTATTCTTTTCCTACCCCTCAAACCCCCCATGTTGCTTCTCGACTTCCTCATATCAGGGAGATCATATGATAGTTGTCTTTCTCCGATTGACTTATTTTCTCTAAGCATAATACCCTCTAGTTCCATCCACATTGTCGCAAATGGCAAGATTTCATTTCTCTTGATGGCTGCATAGTATTCCATTGTGTATATATACCACATCTTCTTTAGCCATTCATCTGTTGATGGACATCTAGGTTCTTTCCATATTTTGGCTATTGTAGACATTGCTGCTATAAACATTCAAGTGCATGTGCCCCTTCGGATCACTACATTTGTATCTTTAGGGTAAATACCCAGTAGTGCAATTGCTGGGTCATAGGGTAGCTCTATTTTCAACCTTTTGAGGAACCTCCATGCTGTTTTCCAGAGTGGCTGCACCAGCTTGCATTCCCACCAACAGTGTAGGAGTGTTCCCCTTTCTCTGCTTCCTCACCAGCATCAACACAGGATATTTCAGAGGGAATAGTAAGTGCAAAGGTCCTGAGGTGCCGTAGTGCCTGGAGTATGCAAGAAACAATAAGAAAGAGAATGTCTCCCGGAGCATAGGCAGTGAGCATAGGCAGGGAAGCAGGCTCTCCTGGAGCATAGGCAGTGAGAGAGTGCAGGTGATGATGATAGACAAGCAGAGTGTGGAAGGACTTGTGAGGCTCCTGCAAGACTTGGGATTTTTTTTACTCTGAGAGGGATGTGAAGCCTCTCGAAGATTCTGAACAGAGGAGTGACAAAATCCAATTTATGGTTATTCTCAAGCAAGCCTTCTCAAAAGTAATTTTATTCACGTGACTAGGATGGATTGAGTTACACAATAGGAACAGTTTTTGAATCTTGATGGTTAAACACACAAAGTTATTTCTCATTCACTCTCACATCCAATGAGGTCTTGTGGAGGCTTTGCTCATCATGGTCCCCAGAGGCCCAGGGTGATGGAGGCTCCTTCTTCTTTTTTTTTTTTTTTTAAGATTTTACTTATTTATTTGACAGACAGAGATTACAAGCAGGCAGAGAGGCAGGCAGAGAGAGGAAGGGAAGCGGGCTCCCCACTGGGCAGAGAGCCTGATGCGGAGCTCGATCCCAGGACCCTGGAATCATGACCTGAGCCAAGGCAGAAGCTTAACCCACTGAGCCACCCAGGTACCCCTGGAGGCTCCTTCTTGACAGAAGCTTTTAAGTCACTGCGGAAGAGAAGGAGCATGGCCAGTCATGGGCTGGATTTTATAGCCTCCACCCAGAAGTGATGGCTCTTCTACTTAATCTCATTGGCTAAAGCTGGTCACATGACCCCAGCAAACCTCAAAGGGCAGGGAGACATATATCCTATTCATTGTCTGAAAGATGGGGTGCTAGATGCTTGTAAATAGCCCTAGTAGCTACCATAATCCAGCTTCTTCGAAACACGGCCTTGCAAAATCTCCCTTTCAGTAGCAAGCTCTGCATGACCAAGAGCACCATTGGTACATACATGTGGGTACAGTGTGTGTGTGTGTGTGTGTGTGTGTGTGTGGAAAGAACCATTTTTATAAAATAAGGCGGTACACTAAAGTAACTTGTAAAAAGATTTTATTTATTTATTTGACACAGAGATCACAAGTAGGCAGAGAGGCAGGCAGAAAGAGAGGGGGAAGCAGGCTCTCCGCTGAGCAGAGGGCCCGATGCGGGCCTCGATCCCAGGACTCTGAGATCATGACTTGAGCCGAAGGCAGAGGCTTAACCCACTGAGCCACCCAGGCGCCCCCTTAAGTAACTTGTAAATATGTAATGCACATATTGGGGAATACACTCAAAAACTTACTGCTACTGGGGCAAGTAACTTAAAATGTTTGGAGTCTTTTGGGCTAGATTGTGAGTTCTTTGAAGCTAGAGACAGGATGTGCTCATTTTTGTTCCATGTGCTTTTTATAGAAGGTTAACATACATACAGAAAGGTGCACATATCCTAAGTATATTCCGGCTCAGTTTATTTCCATCTGTAATTGGTATTTAAATTAGTAGCCAGATTGACAGACAAAATACTCACAGCACCACAAAAGCCCTCTTCGTGTCTTCTTCCCAGTCATGATTTTCCCCTGGGTAACCGCTCACCTGACCTCTAACAGCAGAAATCAGCATGGCCTGTTTGTGCGCTGCATATAAATGAAAGCATATGTAGGCCTATTTTTGTGGCTGGCTTCTCTCCCTCTGCAGAATGTTCGTGTGTGGCTGTAGTTCATGAATTGCCATTTCTGTTAAACACTCCATTGTGTGAATACACCACAATCTTCTTATTGTTTCTACTATGGATATTTGGCTTGTTTCTTATTTGTGACCATTGCAAATAATTTGCTGCTAATGAACTTCCTTGTATGTACATGGCTTTTGATATGTGTAGGCACCTCTGTTGGGTCAAGGTCTAGGATTTGCTTTTGCAGGGCACATGTATATTTAGTTTTAGTAGAAAGCCAGACAGTTTTCCAATGCAGTGCTACCTCTTACTTGTTCTTGATATTAACAGCAATCACAGAGTATGCAGCAAAAAATGCATGGAGAGTGAGGAAGCAGGGGGACAGGGAACAAAAAGGTGCTTGTCAAAGATTGTCGGCTTGCAGACCTGTTGAGTCCCAGAGCCACAGCCACAGTCATGGCCGTATGCAAGAGGAAGTTATCAGGGAAGTCAATGTTAACATCTAAGATACTGTGGGCCAGTGATCTTAATTATAGCACTGCAGACCCGGGAGGAAACAGGAGGTAGCAGAGAAGGGGGAGTTGCTTTTTCTAGGCAGGACTCTATGAAGGGCTGGTGGAGTCACTGCAGACCCAGGTGTGTCCTAGTTTGGCAGTTCCAGAACTGTTTTACCCGGGTCATTCCTGAAACACTGAGTGCTCACATTCAATCTGGGTTACAAAGTTGCAGTTGTTCACTTACAAACAGAGTTCCTACACTCCAGTCTGGGCACCTCCTTAGCTGAGCAGAGTATCCTGTGAACAAAATGATGCTGATCTTGGGAGTCTAGCTTCAGAACGTAGGACTTTGACTCCTGTTCTTACAGTGATAATTCAGAAACCTGGGCCAGGTCCCAGAGCAGCTTTTCTCAAGTGTGTCCTGTGAGACCCCAGAAAAAGAGTTCAGCACCCGGTGAATGTGGAAAAAACTGAGCACTTTCCAACTTTCTCAGGAAGTCTCAGTGCACATTAGCATTGATGTTTCTGATGAGTCCTACTGCTAAAAAGAGTGGGGGAGGGACAGTCCTTTTAACTGTGTTCAGTGTTCTCAGTCTTGGCCAACAGAATCCCTGCCTCTTAAATTCCTTTTATACATAACAGATAAATCCTGCAGAATACCACAAAACCCTCTGAAAACATTAAGAAAAAAAAAATGTCTGCTCCGCTCTCCAGGGTTGTGGTTTTTCAAACTGTAGTTATTCATGGATATTATTGAAATAAACATAATGATTTGAGACCACCATTACAAATAATTGAAATGGAACAGAATAGAAGATATTATATGTGCATTACATGTAATAATGTTTTATAAAACTTGGTTTTAGGGACATTTAGATATATATCTTTGTGTAAAGGGTCACGGGATAAAATGTACGTCTTATGTGGGTCGCAGTCAGAAAAGAAAAGAAAAGTGGACCCCACTGATGTCTGAATGAGACAGTCTGCAGGATCAACCCTCCAACCCCATCCTCATCCAGCACTTGCTCCATGATCGGTGATTGATGATCAATGATCGCTTGCTCAGATTCTTCTGTACTCTCTTAAACCCTAATCCCAGGCAAGCTGCAATTTTTTGCACCGCATCCTGCCTCCCATTCCTGGTTTATCAATTTCTTCCTTTTCCTCTCACGTTCTAACGAATAGGCTTTTTGTTTTGCTAAAAACTACTTACTCTCTGGCTTTAGGAAGGTCATTTCCACTCCCCATTCCTCAGTTTCCTTGTTTGTAAAATGATGGTAATAAATTTTCTCTCTTAGGATTGTTTGTAATGATGAAACAAAATCACCTGCAGAAAGCATCCAGAACATAATAAGGACCGAAGAAATACTCTCCCTTCCCTCTGTCTCCCCGTCCCCATACACACTTTAAAGAGACCTCTGGATATCTGTTCTCCTTTAGAATTACTGTCATCAATGACAACCTCAAAGCACTGTTGCAGGTGACTCCTGAGAAGATGGTTTCTATCCATCTAGTGACGATTCTTGTTAATTTCAACCTCAGAGAGTAATTTGTCAGCCTGGTTCCCAGATTCTCTCAGGGCACCCTACTGCTGACTCCCCTCACCTCTACCTTCATGCCTGTAGGCTGTTAAGAATCCTGAGGTCCAAACATTGGACTACTTAGGGACATAGGTCTCAAAGACGTCCAGGCACTGGTTGAAGGTGACCCAGCTATTAAATGTCACTCAGCCATTAACAGAGGGCCCAGCCCCCAATTCCAGGACTATAGACTCTAAGCCCGACTTCTCTCCAGCAGGGAGCATGCAGATCCTCAGGTCCTGCCTACTCTAGGGGACACAGACTCTCTGTGCGTCCGTAGCAGAGGGGTCGGTATCAGCCATTTACTCCAACGACTTAAACACTGGTTAATTCTCAGTGGAGGAAAAACTGTCCATTGTGATTGACCTTAAGTGGTAAAAGGATTTTCCTCCCGTATTTCCTTCCCAACCGCCCTTGGAGACAGAGCCCAAATAAGGTTAGGAGATGCCAGTGAAAAGACTTATCTTTCTGCGACTTTGCTTGGGAGAGCAACAGTTTTGGGGACCCTCAGCGGCTGGCCAGGGCCCCTCCTTCCCTTTTTCCTTCCCTCCTCCCGCCCACGACTGCCCTGGACTCACCGAACACCCTCAGACCTCGGAGGCCGGATAGGGGCGATCTGCCCAGACCCTGCTTGGCGCAGGCCAACCAACCTCAAATCATCTCCAGGCGGGACCCATTCCTTCCTAGCACTTGGGCCCCTGCTCCAGGCGGCTCTGCCCGCCTAAGCCTGGGGCAGGGCTTTTATTGTGAAAGGAGTTCCCCCCTCCTTCGCTTTCGGGGAAGTGGGGAGGCTGGGCTGGGACACGCAGCAGGGACTTCGCAAACTCTGCAAAAGTCCCTGGCTGATCGCGGAGGCTCGAGGCTGTGGGAAGGCTCTGGCAGAACCGCAGACCTTAGACACGCAGATCCCTCGTGGTCTGGAGATCCCAGACTTTCTCTAACAACCCCACCTGCAGAGCATCCCTGAGTGCACCGCACACACCCAGGAATTGTGGGGCCGCTGGGGAGCTGTGAACCTTGGGTCCGGGAAACCCGCATCCAGGGAAGCCTTGGAGAGTCACGGAGCACGGGGCAGACCCCAGGGCTGTGGGATGAGCTGGAGAGTCGGCTGAGGTCGCCGAGGAGCGGTTCCAGCTACCACAGGGGACATGGTAGGAATCTCGAGAGGGGACACTAGGGTGGGCGGATCAGGTGGGCACCCAGACAGGTGGCCACAGAAAGTGCACGCAGCTCTGGGTGCACAGAGCCTCCCGGAGCCAGAATTGTTCTGACAGTTAGCTTGGGGGTCGCAGGGGCTCTTAATTTTTGCACCTGGGACGAAGTGTGGGGGGCGAGGAGTGGTCAATCAGTTTTGCCGCTTCCCTTGGCGGAGATGACAAAGGGCTCTTTCATTACGGACCTGTACACCCTGGCTGAACCTTAATCCACGAAGAAATAAATTGGGTCTGGAAAAGGTCCAGTGCCTGGCTCTGTCTCCTGGACCGTCCAGCAGGTGTGGGAGCGCTGGTTGGTCTGGGACGTTCTTCAGGAAGTTGGAGAACTTGCCAACCGTTGCCTTTCCGTGGATAAAACTCAAAGACACCAACATGCAGGAAAGCTAGATCCTTTGAGCACCAACCAGGCTCATATGTAGCCTCAGAAAGGGGGCTTGTCTCGGGACTGGCTGCTGCTGAGCTCTGTTTCCTGGTAGAAGTTGCCTGCAGCCCTCCCCCAATGCGCCTACAGTTCGCTGCCCTACCCTGGGTATGTGGTGTGGGGGGAGGGTGTCTGTCAGACACCAGAAGGAGTTTGAACTCTGAAGGAACCTGCAGGACTCTTCCATCTGCTTCTGTGACCTGCTCCCTCTCCCCACTCTGAAGGTCACAGAGGCCAGATTGGGACTCACTGAGATTCTTCTCTGGGAGCTTACCTGTGAGCCTGGAGTTTAGAAGAGTGCGTAGAGATTCTCCTGTAGGATGGAGGGTGTCTAGGAGAATAGTTCCTTGGGCGCAAAGGTGTTCATTCTGGTTGTGGGGACCAGAGGCCACAAGCTGGGGGCGTGGGAAGGGTACCAAGAGGCTATGTGTTTCACCCTCCCCTCTTAGGACCCTCTCTCATAGTGTGTCTTTCTTAGTGCTGCTAAAGAGAAAGAAATAATGGAATCTTAGGATTGAAAAAGGGAGGTGATCAGAGGTACAGGATGTGAAACCGAAAAGTACGGTGATTTTTTTTTTTTAACTACAAAATTCCATGTTCAGGGGCAAGAATATTGTCAGAAGAGGATAGGGGCCAAAGCCATCAACCCAGAGGGTTCTTAACGGGTATGCAGGAGTCTCCTGATTTTATTTTTTATTTCTTTATTTTTATTTTTTTTATTATGTTCAGTTAGCCAGCATATAGTACAACATAAGTTTTTGTTGTAGTGTTCAGTGAGTCATTAGTTGCATTTAAATCTCAGTGCTCATCCCAACACATGCCCTCCTTAATACCCATCACCTGGTTACCCCATCCCCTACTCCCTCCCTTCTGTAACCCTCAGTTTGTTTCCTGGAGTCCAGAGTCTGTCATGGTTTGTCTCCCTCTCTGATTTCTTCCCCTTCACTTTTCCCTCCCTTCCCCTGTGGTCCTCCTCGCTGTTCCTTATGTTCCACGTACGAGTGATACCATGTGATAGTTGTCTTTCTCTGCTTGACTTATTTCATTCAGCATAATCCCTTCCAGTCCCATCCATGTCAAAGCAAATGGTGGGTATTCATCCTTTCTGCTGGCTGAGTAATATTCCATTGTGTATATGGACCATATCTTCTTATACATTCGTCTGTTGAAGGGCATCTCAGCTCCTTCTACAGTTTGGCTATTGTGGACATTGCTGCTGTGAACATTGGGGTGCAGGTGCCCCTTCTTTTCACTCTTAAGTTTAAAAATGTCTCTGACGGCATCTCAGCCCTCCTGCAATAGCAACGGAGTGCACAGGGGATAAATGTGCCTGCCTCCTGCTCTAGCAGCCTAAGGATGTATGCTTTCTGCTGCCGGTGTGGGCTTTCTGTCCTCATGAGCCTGCAGTCCCCTGGCTCCTCATCTTTAGTCCTGGGGTGTTAGGAAGAGGACTTGAGTCAGAATTTCACTTGTGTCAGGGTCTACTTGCCAGAGAGAGGGGCAGCCTGATAAGCAACCTCTGGCGGCAAAATGGCCTTGGAGATCCGAAGGTTTCCTTTGCTTCTCCCACTGAATGAAGGGTCCTGTGGTCCAGAGGCCTGGGGGCCCAAGGGACTGCTGGGCACTGACTGGAACCAGCATAAGAGGAGGTGGGGGGCTGGGAATCCTTGAGGGCTTCAGTTTCTTCCTCTGTAAAATGAGAGATTGAACTAGATGTCCTTAGAAGTTCCATTTAGCTTCAAAAATGGATGCTACATGAATGATTCCGAAGTTGGAGCCCAATCTGGTGTTGACTTCTTAGCATGGACGCCCTCAGGATGGTGAAAGGACGATGTGGTTCTCAGCCCTGGCTCTCACTGCTCCCTAGACCAGATCCAGGCCGAGGGGTTTGTTTTTCAGGCTACACAGGTGATCCCAGTGTGCAGCCAGGACTGAGAACCACAGGGTTAGAAGGCGGAGGGAACAGGAACTGCACTTCCCTAGATGCCCCTGAATCTGTCGAGCTGCCATCCCCTGAGATAGTCCAAAAATAGAAGGTGTTGGTGAACTTGATCTGCAAAGGATACATCCTATATGCCCCTCTTGCGGGATCGTTTCACAGAGAAACCTCTCTTAATTCATTGAAACGGAGACGTGAACTTCCCCAGGATGTTTGAATATGGTCTTTGTCCAGTAATTCCTTAACACTGTCATATTACTGATCCGAGGCACACAAAAGGGGAAACCCGGGCTTAGAAATATAAAGCTAAAAAGTCTGGAATCCTTAGATGTCACTTTGCGAAAGTGAACACTGAGCTGCAGAACCCATGAGGGTATTTTTGATCATCCTGGAGGGGATGTGGGTCTCTGAGAGGGCTTAGTGTGTGCATTTCTGAAGCTAAGATTGGGACACTTGCCCATAACTTACAATCATGGCAGGAGACTTGGTGTGTGCCAAGACTCAGAACTTGGATAAAGAGCCTGGGTGGCTCAGTCGGTTAAGCATCTGCCTATGTGGTGCTCCTTGCTCAGATGGGAGCTGGCTTCTCCCTCTCCTTCTGTGCCTCCCCCCTGCTCATTTTCTCTCTCTGTCTCTCTCTCTTTCCCCCAAACAAATCAATTTAAAAATCTTTAAAAAAAAAAAAAAGAATATTGATAGAAGAAGTTGACTATTACTGCCAACTTTAAAAAAAAAAGTTTCCTTCCTGATTCTTCAAAAAACACAAAGTTTTCTTCCTGATCATGTATTTGGCCATACTGCCAACCTCTGTCCATAACCATGGGGTATCATTTTGGCCTATCTCCTACTGTCTCTGAGTATTATTGTAAAGATTTGATATTATACCAAACCTGCAATTTTATAGTCCAGTTCGTTTTAATTCACTTTTTGTCAAAGTGTGTTCTATGTCTGCATCTCCAAAAAATATTCATAGCCGTACTTTTCATGCTCAGTACCGTGATTTTGATAATCATCTCTCCGCTTGTGGACTTTAGGTGGTTCCCACTTGGGAGCTGTGTTCAGTGGCATGTGGCCAGCTTCTGATTATCCACAGAAATGGGGATCTGAGTGCCTGGCTAAGTGGAAATCAGACAAGCTCACAAGAACAAATTGCTTCAGCCCCTTTATAAAAGATTTTACTGCAGTTACCTTCGAAGGCCCAGAGTGTGAGTGTGAGAGGGGTTTCCTCTTGTCTGTCTTCATTCTGTGATATGGGAATGTCAGGAGACAGGCAGACAGGGAGGGAAGGGGATTCCAGGAGAACCCACACGTGGGTCAGTTATTCTTAAAAAAGCCAAGAGCTAAATTCCTGGGTAGTTAAGACAGAGGGGAATCTGGGGGAGAAGGAGCTGAAATCAGAGAAAGGATGTGACCTTCTCAAGGTGACTCAGAGCTGGGTTAGAGCCCAGGGCTCCTAAATCTTTCCCCCTGCCCCACACAGGTCCCATCATAGACACTGTACCCTCTTTATATCCTTGAGGCATTTGGTGGAGCTTGGAGTGAAGGAGAAGCATGGGGTTTGAAATCAGAAGGAGGTTTGTGCCAGACTAGGCTACCACATGGCTCTGGGTAAGCACTCCAGTACTCTGAGCTTTGGACCCCTCTGTAACCTGGGGTTGTAATAATATTCACAAGAGTGAAAAGAAGGGGCACCATTATAAGGAGCAAATGTCATCATGGAAGTGAAAACACTTGCTGTCCCAAAGGTGCTATAAGAATGGGGGCTTTGCAGAAGACCCACAAAATAAATTTTCTTTTTGTAAGAACCTAAAACCAATGGTAAGGAAGTCAGTGATGCATTTTTTCATTCACTACCAGTGGTGGGGGGTGGGGAGCTCCTGGGCCTCTCCTTGAAGTATGGATCACATGCAGAAAGATTGTATTCTAAAGCGGTTCTCTTGCTCCTTTAAATCTTTCTTCTCACCAAGAAGGAAGTGCCCAGCCTGCGGGAGATATTTGCCCCGTTTGTGTACTCTGGGCCCCCATGCTGAACACTGGGTGAGAAGGCAGCCCCCACTCAGTCACAGGCCCCTGAGGTCTACAGCTGAGGTGCTCCAGCCAATCACCTTGCCCAAGTTCCTCAGGCTCAGCTGAAGAAAAGAGGTTAAACTGGTTTTGGAATCAGAATTGGGAACCATGACATCCAGCCCTTGGAGCCTGTGGGGCATTTGATACCCTCTCTCTTGTGGGCACCCCCCTTGACCTGCTGCATACTGGAGTGGGGCTCTGCATGGGGCTGGCCAGGGAGCAGAGTGTTTTGAATAATCTACCTGCCCTATCCAGTCCTAGCAGAGGTTGGTTCAAAAAAGCAGTGGGCAGGGAATATGAGGAATAGGCCTCACAAAGAAGTAAGTTCCTTAGCTGTTTCAGAGGCTGGTGAAAGAAATGTGCTTCAGATGGGCCTCCAAGAGGCTGACAGCCAGCTTGGAACAGACCTGGGAGACCCAGACCTCCCTCCCCACCCAAGGTACCGATTTAGAAACAGAGTGCATCAGGTTTCCTTGAGGCCCAGTTGCTGTGAGCAACCTGGGCTATCTTTGCTTGGATCCCTTTTTGATGTGACTCTGGAAGTGTTTCCTTCTGGGGCATTTGGGGTCCCCCGCCGTATCGTCTGAATGTGTCTACCCATGTCTGCACCTAAGGACCATCTGGCCCGAGAGTGAGGACGGAACAGTGGTTTGTGGGTGATCCCCAGGCCGCCTTTCTCTGTGGGGACCCCCATCTCCAACACACAGACAGATACAGACACATATTCTTCGAAGTGGCCTGGGATCTGGCTGTATCCCCAAGGCCCAGCCTGGTGGCCCTAGAGTTGCCCACTGATAGAAGCCAGGAGGTGCTTTGAATTAGGTGGTGTTAAGAGTGAAAGGGAGGGAGGAGGGGCAGTGGAGGGTGAGCAAAACATTCGGAGCCTCACACTGCCTTTGAGCATGGGGAGTCAGGGCATGTGTGCATTTCAGAGAGCAGCTTCTGAGGGAGGGAGGCTGCAGGGAGTGGAGGGGAGCATCTGGGAAATGATGGCGTTGGGGGAATGGGCGTGGTGACTGCCTGGTGGGAGGGATGTAATTGAGCAGGAGAACCTCTAGAAGGGAGAGGTGGGAGGGGGGTAATTGAGCAGGAGAACCTCTAGTTCTTTGTAACCTCAGATAGGGAATCTAGGCAGATCAAGACTGACTTGTTTCTTGTTCAGGCATGTGGGTATACAGACCTCTGTCTGTCTTCCTCTTCATTTTTATTTCTCCTCCTGTGTCCTTTAGTCACACTTAGAAGTAATCATGCTATAGCAGTGACTTATTTAAAAATGATACTAATCATTTTAATTCTATAAAATCGATTATTATGTTATATTTTTAAGAGCCACAGCGAAGGGTTTGACGTTTCTCCTTTCATCTTCTACATTGGTTTTGCCCTTATTATCATAAACAATAGATTAGGGATAATCTCAATAAGAGAGGAGTATGGCGGTGGTTGTGTTACCCAGCCACCTTGCCCGTGGCCCCTGGTGCTCTCTGCCAGCCAGCCTGTGGTTCCCCTAGCTCCACCTCCAAGTTCCCCGCCTACCGTGCACTTTAGTTTGGGTTTCTGCTAAGTGGCTGCAGGAAGGGGCTGTGTCACGGGCTGTTTACTTGTGGGCAGGTTTTGTTTGGCTTTCGAGGGTGTTTGCTTGCAATGAGCAAACAGCCTCTTCCAGAACCACCTGGAGAATTCAGATCCTTTCATCTTGGCTCGGGCAACAGGTTCATGGTTCCATGTCTAAGAGCCAAGTGGGGTAGGGATTTTTTCAGAAACATTATCGGCCTGGTGGAAGACATCAGAGGGGAGAGAGAAAGGGAGAGAAAAGGAGAAGGGTCAGAGCCAGAGATGTACGGATGCGAGATAAGGGGACTGAGGTTCAGAGACAAAAACGGACCGGCCCTGTAGAGGCCCTTTCCCTGCAGGGGCACTGGCGAAGGGGCAGGCAGGAGCTCCTTACAGCCTGTGATCATGGCACTTGGGGGACACAGGGCTCTGGACTGTAGCAGGCGCAGTGTCCTAGGCTGGGGTCAGCAGCGGGTTGCCCTCTAGCAGAGCCATGATGTTTTCCTGCCACTGCCTCTCAGTGCTTCGGATGCCTTGTGTCAGCCCTGTGCTCCCGCCACGAACAGACTCGGCTTACCCAGTGACTGGCCTTGCCTGTGTCCAGACTGGTTTTGCACCAGTTTTATGAGGTCACTTCCAATGCACCGGGCATTGCAGGATTGTCAAGATGTTCTGTCTCTTCTTTCTCATTTTCTGCATTTCCTAGAAGGAGATTATCCATATGAATCTACTCCTTCATATAGATAAACAAACAGCATATACCCCCTTCACTCATTTCTATGATCCATCTAAGTACTTAGGTGGGCAGTGTTGTCTAGGGCCATCTTCCCATCTGGACTATAAGGTGAGGCTAGAGGCCATGCCTCTCTTCGTTGTTCTGGCAACAATTTAAACAACTGCTTTGTAGCATGCTTGGTGCCATGCTTGAGATGGGAATGGAAGACCCAATGATAGTCAAACCTGTAATATCAGAGGGTCATAATCTCAAAAAGTATGGGACCTACAGCCCCCTTCACTCTTTTCCCCAGAGGAGATGAGTGAACTACAGCCCCAAGGATAATGTGATAACCCATGATCACCCACAGGGAAGAAGCATGGTTGGGGGGGGGGGCGCGGAGAGGACTAAAGGGCTCAAGCTGTACCTAGGTTGGGATGGGGCTCCGGGTGGTGCTGCCTGGGATGCCTGAACGCAATGGAGGTGGAGGCTGCAGGCAGTGTGAGGACTAGAGGCTGGGCTGGCTACTGAACGGGCCGTTTGGATGTCCATCCCTGTGCTCTGAGCAAGGTGGACAGGGAACACAGGCTTCTTTCTCTAGGACAGAGTGGCTCTGTTGTCTGTCCACACAGAGGCCCAGTGTGTACCTCCTGGGGGAACTGGACCCCAGCTCAGGGACTGGCTGGCGACAGGGGTGGCCTCCTGGACAGCAGGAGCCCTCCCTCTCGGCCTCCCGGTACACCCGGCCACTGTCTGCAGGCCCCGGTCCCAGTCAGCTCTGACAGTCAGCCACAAGTTCTGTCCCTCCCCCTCCTCCCGGCAGCTACCCTCACTTCTCCTGGCACTCTAGAGATCCCATTGCAATTACAAAGATGCTATTGTACTCCTTTTTCCCCCCAGAACATTCTCTCTTGAAATGCTAGTTAAAATCCCTTCATTTCCTGTTTGGGAGGGGGTGTGGATGGCTGCATGGGCAATGCCACTCTGTGTAGTCACCTCACCGAGAGTCAGGAAAGGCTCCTGGCTCCTTGTTCACCTGCGCTCACATCCTCGGCACTGGTGCTCCCTCCCAGGGAGAATGGGCTTAAAGTGTAATTGACACAGTAGCTTCCTTGGTACAGTTTTAAAGCATGAAGCATTCAAAAGGCGATTTGGAATCAGAACTAAATTCAAACCTTGGGCAAGTCACCGAACCTTTAACCCCTCAGCCTCAGTTTCCTCCCGAAGATAACACTGTCCTCTTCTGAGATTGTGTGTTCGATGTTTTAATGAGCATAAAGCAACTCGTACAGTAGTCATCAGCATATGCTAAGTGTTCAGTTAGTGGGAGCCATCCCCAGACAACAGACAGGGCTGCAGATGCGTCAAGGCTGAGCCTCTAAGATTGTTAGTAGGACCCTTCAGTGCGTCAAGGGGAACGGGAGTTGGGAGTAGCCTTGGACCCTAGCTCCTATGCATAAGGGGTTTTAGAATTGGAGAACATGTGCTCTAAGGGGGCTTCCATGGTATCAGTCATGTGGATCCATTTGAATACTGGTGAGCTAGAGAAAAACACAACTGAATGGTGGAGGTAAAAAAGAACCTAGTTCAAGGGCGCTTGACCTGAAGTCCATATGTAAAATTCAGGGGAGCCTAAAGCTTGGTTGAAGAAAAGTTATATCTTTATTTCCACTCATCTCTCATGGAAATTCGGTGTTTCTCTAATAATGAATGTAGGCAATAACCACAATAGTGTTAGCAGGACCTATGGCTTTGTCATCAGCAAGAATCATAGATATTTCATTTTATTTTTTTTGTTTTTTATTTCTTTATTTTTTTTTTTAAGATTTTCTTTATTTTTTAGTGAGAAAGAGAGCACAAGCAGGAGGAGGGGCAGAGAAAGAGGGAGAAGCAGGCTCCCCACTGATCACAAAGCCGGATGCCAGTCTCTATCCCAGGAGTCTGGGATCCTGACCTGAGCTGAAGGCAGATGCTTTACCAACTGAACCACCCAGGCACCCCTCATTTTATTTTTTTAAAGATTTATTCATTTATCTCAGAGTAAGAGAGAGTGGGGACAGTGGGGAGGGGCAGAGGGAGAAGGACAGGGAGTCTTAGGCAGACTCTGCGCTGACCAAGGAACCTGACGTGGGGCTTGATTTCATGACCCCGAGATCAGAACCTGAGCCGAAACCAAAACGCTTAACTGACTATGCCCCCCAGGCACCCCAGGAATCACAGGTATTTTATAACATAACAGTGGAAGCACAGAGTTTGAAATACAGTCTTTACTCCTTACTACTTTGAAAGTCCATTTGTGGGTGCCTGGGTGGCTCAGTGGGTTAAGCCTCTGCCTTTGGCTCAAGTCATGATCTCAGGGTCCTGGGATCGAGTCCCGTATCGGGCTCTCTGCTCGGCAGGGAGCCTGCTTCCTCCTCTCTCTCTCTCTCTCTCTCTCTCTGCCTACTTGTGATCTCTCTCTGTCAAATAAATAAATAAAATCTTAAAAAAAAAAAGAAAGTCCATTTGTTATTAGAGGTGCTGTTAGATCTTATTATTTAATGTGTTAATGAATAAATGTATTATTATACCGTAAATTTGTTTTTTAGGATATTTTCATAACTGTATTTCATTATATAATATATTTGATACAATACAATGTATTCAGTATAATTAATTGTCTTTGGAAAGCTGTGTCTTTTATTTTATACATTTTAAAAAACCATCCTGAGAAGAATCCATGGCTTTACTAGGTGGCTCGAATAGTCTTTGGTACTAAAAATACCTCTGCTTCTGTGTAGGTATTCATCTGTGTGATCTGATCTTGAGAGCATGCCAAAAGCCCCCTTTTACCTAAAGGGTCTTTCCTCAGCCTCTACTCCAAGATCACTTAAAAAATGGTTTTCAACAAACTTCTAGTGTGTGCTGGGTGTCAGAATATAATTTCCCCTTAATACTATATCCACATGCATTTGCATTGGGCTTTGTGGCTTTCTTGTCTATTACCTCATTGAATCCTTCACCCTCCAGCTGGTGTAACCCCATTTTAGAGATCAGTAATAGAGTAATTTAGAGATTACTGTTGCTGAGTGATGGCCGGGTCACACACTGATAGACATGAAGGACTTCAAGGTGGGCCCTCCTGAAAAATGTTCACAACTTAGAGGTAGCCCTTTTTTTTTTTAATTTTTTTTAAAAGGTTTTATTCATCTATTAGAGGGAGAGAGAGATCACAGTTAGGCAGAGAGGCAGGCAGAGAGGGGGAAGCAGGCTCCCGGCTGAGCAGAGAGCCCGATGCAGGCTCAATCCCAGGACCCTGGGATCATGACCTGAGCCGAAGGCAGAGGCTTTAACCCACTGAACCACCCAGGTGCCCCCCAACTTGACTTTCATACTGTGTTTTGCTTGAGGAGCCTCAAAAATGTGGGACTTAGCCCCAGATATCTAAAGCAGCATCTCTGGGGAAACAGGGGGTCCCCATTTCGGGTGGCCTCTGACAGGACTGCCTGGAACTGGGCCAAGAGCACAGTGTGATGGACAAGCAGAGCATTTTCTTTGTATCACGGAAACAGACCTGCTCCCATTCTTGGACCCTCGGTGGGTTCTTGTGGCAAAACTGGGCACTTCCAACTGTCTCTTGTCCTTGCTTGTCTGAGCTTTCTGCCTTGTTTGTGAACCCCTGAAAGACAGCAGCTTCCCCGCAGTGTCCAATGCAGATGCAGAGGATGAGCTCAACGGGTGTTTGTTTTTTTTTAAATAAAGATTTTATTTATTTATTTGACAGACAGAGATCACAAGTAGGCAGAGAGGCAGGCAGAGAGAGAGAGAGGAGGAAGCAGGTTCCCTGCTGAGCAGAGAGCCTGATGCGGGGCTCGATCCCAGGACCCTGGGATCATGACCTGAGCTGAAGGCAGAGGCCTTAACCCACTGAGCCACCCAGGTGCCCCTCAACAGGTGTTATGACTGGCTGGTATCCTCTTGTATCTTATATTTAAATCTTTCCAGAGCTGTCCAATATAACTTCCCAAGATGATGAAAATACTCTATGTTGTGCTGTCCATCATGGCAGCCACTACTCACAGGAGGCTCCTGAGCACTTGAAACGTGGCTAGTGGATCAGGAATGGAAATTTCAAATTGCCGTTAATTTAAATATAAATGGTCACATGCGGACAGTGGCGCTTATATTGAATGGTACAGCTCTGGATCAAAAAGTACAAACCGAAGTGTTGATGGAACCTGGGCCGTTGGCATAGTGAGTGGAGTAAGCTGGATATGTTGGGGAAAGAAAAATGACTCTGTGTTTTGTTTTCTCAAGTTTTATTGAGCTGTGGTCAAAGAAGTGTTTATCTTCTATGAAAAAGCCATCATGCTAGTGAGATCCCAGAGGCAAATGTCTTTCCTCCTTGGCTTTGGGAGACAATAGGGAGTGGTGGGGCCTGTGGTCAGCTGTAGAGAGCATGTCATTGAGAGAGAGCTGAACTCTACTCCAGCCATGTGAGAACATGGGCCCAAGCTGTGGCTAGAACTTCCGGGTTTTGTTTTTTTTTTTCAGGAAGCCAGAAATCTGGATTTTTTTGGCGAAATATCCTGGTTTTTAAAGATTGGCTTAAATTTATTAAAAATACAAACAAACAAAACACATCTGTAGGCCAGATTTGGCCTGTGATCCCAGTTTACAAACTCTCCTCTAGGCCTTCTCCTAGAGAAGTCCATACAACCTTAAGGCAAGAGTGAGGGGGCCTCTTCCTTTCATGTCTTTATTGGCTCAGTTTCCCCTGTTATCACAGGTTTGGTCAGAAGAGGGGAGAAGTGTGTCTGGAAGACCAATCGCCCCCTTTTCTCTGGGGTTGTGTCTTGTCCTCTGAGCAGCCAGGGAGTAGAGTGTTCTGGAAGGCTGGAACAGAATGGTCTGGAGAGAAATTTGCTGTAGTTTTTAAGCAGCAAAACCTACTCCTCTCCCACCCCAGCCCCAGTCCTGGGCCTGAGAGCCAAATATATGGCTGTTAATACAAGGGTAGCCAGAGAAAATTTCCAACAAATGACAGGGTCTCCAAAATTCCATCTGGCTCGCGGTGTTCCCACACTGGTGCTCTTGTGAGCTGGAACAAAATGGTAATTCAGTGGTGGATATAGAGAGGGCTCCTGGGGCCAGCAGGGCTGCGAAAGCCCCAATGTACAATCAGTGTAGAGACGGCAGCAGCACCACCCGCAAGCAGGGAGGGAGAGATAAGGGACATGTGCTTAACTCCCTCCTGTCTTAGGAGTAGGAGGCGGCTCACATGCCCACCTATAGGGCCTGCATTCTCAGTGCAGATTCTGGGAGCCTGACTATGGAGGTAATCCATGGGCCTTGCTAGAAAAATAGTAAGAATACTGATGCTCACTGAACATAGCTGTGTCAGGCTCTGTTTCGAATGCTTTACCTACAACGGCTCGTATAACTCTTGCAGTACTTAGTGGAGTGTTTTTTCTTTTTTTTTTTTTAATTTATTTATTTATTTTGTCAGAGAGAGCGAGCGAGCACAGGCAAGGAGAGTGGCAGGCAGAGGCAGAGGGAGAAGCAGGCTCCCCGCCGAGAAAGGAGCCCGATGTGGGACTCGATCCCAGGACGCTGGGATCATGACCCGAGCCGAAGGCAGCCGCCCAACCAACCGGGCCACCCAGGCGCCCCGAGTGTTTTTATTTTTATAGATGACCAGTCACATTCTCTCCCTCCCCCCGAGGGTCACCATCACAAGGGTAGTGATTTGTCTGTTTTGTTCACGAGGTAGCTCTTCTGTCGGGAGGAGTGAGCGCTTGACTTGGAAATATCTGCTAAATGAGCCGATGAACGCTCCACCTTACGAAGGAGGTACTATTCTTATTGCCATCGTACCGATGAGGAAGTTGAGGCCCAAGTTCACACAGCAAAGACACACGGAGCTGGACTCCAGATCCAGGCAGCCTGACTCTGAGCCCACGGGTTACTCATGGGCCAGTGATGGTAGGCAAGCCTGACAGGCTGCTGCCTCCCTCTGGGCCCAGAGATGAAGCTTGTCAAACAGCCTGGGGACTAGAGAAAGGTTGTGGTGAGCAGATTTATGCTGGGCGCTGGTCCTGTGGTTAGGGGCTGAGTGGGGCTCTCAGGGGCCAGTTGGGTGTGCGGTGCTCAGTCCCTTACTTACCCTATGCCTGTGGGGTGTGGCCATCCATACCGAGCTTGAGGACTTGTGGCCTCCATGGAGAAGGTGTGCAAACCTGGAGAGATGGTCTGTCTTGCTGGTGACAGAGAGGTGGCTCTGTCCCTAGAGTAGAGGCCTGTTGGCTACATGGGTTGGAAGCCTGTGTAGAACCACACTTTTGCTACCCTTCATTTGCTGAACAATGAGTTGGAGCTGAGGTTGGAACTTGGGCTAGAATCCTGTCGCCTCTGGGGCCGGGGTGAGGGGCCCTGTGACAGGCAACTGCATGAGCCAGGGTTCCTTGCTTGGGGCAGGAGGCACAGAAGTTTTCCTTTCTGTAAGGGACAGAAACTCCCTCCAGCCTCTCAGACCAGTACTGTGGGTGACACCTGCAAGTCCCCTTGGGAGAACCACAGGAAGGTGGTTTTGTATGCGATCTTCAGAAATGGGAGAATCTTCAGATTGAAAAACAAAACATTCTCTTCCAAAAATACACCTCTCTTGGGCTTTTCATCCATGGGCTGCTCTAGCCCTGACTGTGCAGACTCTTCCCTCTCCAGCTGAACCTCACGTGACATTGGCCATGGAAAACACCTCCTAGCTGACATTTATTGAGCATCTACTAGGAGACTGGAATCCTTGTAAGCATTTGACATTGTCTCATTTAATGGGCCTAACTGCCTTATAAGGCTGTGTCTTAAGTTGGTTTTTCCCAAAAGCAGACCTTGAGACAAGGATTCCAGTGTGAGTAATTTTTTTGGAAGATGTCACTAGAAGACAGCAGCGGGAGGGGTTAGGGTGGGGTTGGTGGAATAGAAAGTGAGACCAAGAAGGCAGCTGATGCTAGCAGCGTGCTTGAAGGAGCAGCTTCCCCTGCAGGCTGGAGCTCGTTCCTGCTGGGACCTTCCAGGGGACTAGGTAGAACAAACCTCAGAAGTGGCCTACCTGAGGGGTAAAGCAGATGGAACCTGTTCCCATTGGTTCCGTGTCTGTCTGAGGTCAAGGGCTGGTGCTGGGGGGTATTAACTTCCCAGCAGGGATATGCCAGCATCAAAGTGACCCCGAAGGCAGGGAGCCAAATCCACCTGTGGTAGAAGATATGGGGCGGGGAACAAATAGCCCCACCCTAGTAGGTGGGTGTGTCTCTTTCCCCCAATTTACAGGTGAGGAAATTGAAGCACATTCCATATTAGTGGGTCACTACCAGATTGTTTTTTTAAGAGAAGGGAAAGGAAAAGAAGGAAAGAGAAGGGAGAGAGAAAACATGAGTCATTCCATCTGTTAAGGGTATCATTTCATGAAACTTTAACTTCAGTTACACACACACGCACACACATCGAGTCACAATGTCAACTGCATTCCTGTGCATATTAGTAAAAAAAAAAGTTTGAAAGCCAGCAGTTAAATGACATAGCTGTGGCAGTCTGGATTTGGTTAGAAGCAAAGAGGGTAAGTAACTCGCCCAGGATCACACAGCAAGCAGATAGTACTGCTGGGATTTGAACCCAGGTAGCCTGACTCTAGAGACTCTGTGCTGAACTTCTGCACTGTTCGTTGACCACTTCTGAAGTCCTTTAAATGGTTCACGTCATCTCCTGGTTGTTCAGCTGTATGGGAGGATGCCGGCTGTGAGCAAAACTCTGTAGAAGGAATACCTGGAAAAACAAAATGTAAGGGGTCCCTACCC
This sequence comes from Mellivora capensis, assembly GCA_004024625.1. Classification (NCBI taxonomy): domain Eukaryota; kingdom Metazoa; phylum Chordata; class Mammalia; order Carnivora; family Mustelidae; genus Mellivora; species Mellivora capensis. Next base: position 63,039 of record PISX010004744.1, on the reverse strand, counting down.
CAGGGTTGGCTGGATGAAGATCCAGCTGTGGACTATCCTGGGGACCTCAACCTCAGAACAAGAGGAGGCCGAAGGAGAAGAAGTGGGAGTGGCGGTGGGGCCGGGCAGGGACAGCAGGGCGGGCATGCTCCGAACCAGCCCTCCTGAAGGAGGTAACGGCTGGTACTTGGCGTCTAGGAGTTGCCTCTGCAGACAGCGACTCAGCCCAGTTTGTCCTTTGTTGTAGTCACTCTTCATGGGATAACAATAATGGCGGCGACCATCATGGTGTTGTTGTTTTTGTTGTTTTTTAAGATCTTATTATCTATTTATTTGAGAGAGAGAGAGAGAAAGCAAGCCAAGAGAGGGGCGCAGCAGAGAGAGAAGGAGAAGCAGGCTCCCTGCTGAGCAGGAGCCTGAAGCAGGGCTCCATTCCAGGCTCCTAGGATCATGACCTGAATCCAGTGCAGACACTTAACTGACTGAGCCACCCAGGTGCCCCCGCAGCTACTACCATCTTTATAGAATTGCTATGTCCCTGCAACTTCTTTATGAGTTTTAAGCACATTAACTCATTAACACTCACATCAGTCCTGGGAAGTAGGTGCCATCATTTCTACCACTGTAGAAACAAGTGAAGAGCCAGGGTACCTGGCCTGGATGTCTCCCCCAGCTGGGCCTGAGGGCTGGTGTTACAGGCATGGCCCTATAGGGTAGCCCTTCTACTTACGGCTCTTCCTCTCTACCGGTTCACTACCCCTTGCCCGTGACCTTTGTGCTAACCTGGGGTTTGCTGGTGGGAGTTCTGGCCACGACTGGCACTTATGTGGTCTCTGTGGCCACTGATGGTGTCCAGATTTGCGGGGAGAGGACTCTTCCCTCAGTGTCAGCTTTCTCAGGATGCACAGTCAGGGAGAAACCTCTGGTTTCTTATCAGGTCCTGGCTGCCACACCTGTCATTTAACCCGCTGGCTTTCAGATGTTTTACTGATGAGTTTAGCAATGCATTTTGCATGACGACTCAATATGCGTGTGCGTGTAACTCAGATAAAGGTTCAGGAAATGATACTTATCCCTATGAGATACAGTAACTGTTTTCTTTCCCTCTTTTATCTTTTATTCCTTTCCTTTCCTTTAAAAATCTGAGAGTGATCCAGTCACAACTAATGGGTTTTCAACCCACAAGGTGACAATCTGACTGAACTCTCCCCTCATTTTCATAGAGCTGTTTCCCCTTCTTGAGCTTGGTTCATTTTCCTGGGAATGAGGCCATTTTGGAGGGTTTTTTTTTAATCTTTTTTTTAATGTTTTATTTATTTATTTGACAGACAGAGATCACAAGTAGGCAGAGAGAGAGAGGGGGAACCAGGCTCCCTGCTGAGCAGAGAGCCTGATTCGAAGCTTGATCCCAGGACCCTGGGATCATGACCTGAGCTGAAGGCAGGGGCTTTAACCCACTGAGCCACCCAGGTGCCCCCCATTTTGGAGTTTTGGAGGCAATATGCCTGTTGCATTTTCAAATCACTGCCCCACCCTGCCAATATATATTCTACTTTCTGGGCTGAGCTGGGGCACACTGGTGCTTCACCATGAGCCACTGTCCTCCCCAGCCAGCCAGCTCCAGGGTGAAGGTGCTCAGAAGCCCCTGATCTTGACCAGGTGTCAGCCCCAAGGCTGCCTCCCTACTGTCCCAGCTGGGGTAGGCTTCAGGGGAGGAGGTGGTCTTTGACTCTTCTGGGCTGCCTCCACCGACTGCCCACATTGACACACACATTCAGATTCCCAAGGTGGGCGTGCTGGACATGGCCTTCTTAGAACCATTCCCTTGCTGCCAAAGTTCCCTTGCTGCCCACGGTGGGAAGACATCTAAAAGGAGGCCCTATGGCTGATCTCTGCAGCAGCCGAGGGAAGGGTTTGATTAGTTTCCTCTTGCTGCTGTCACAACCTACCACAAATTTGGTGGCTGAAAACACCAATTTGTTCTCCTACAGTTCTGGTCAGAAGTCTGAAATCAGTTTCACTGGGCTAAAGGCAAGTTGTCAGCAGGGCTGGTTCCTTCTGGAGGCTCTAGGGGAGAATCCTTTTCCAGCTTCTAGTAGCCACTACATCTCTTGGCTTGTGGTCCCTTCCTCTAACTTCAAATAGCATCACTCCAAACTGCTTCCCCCTCATCACTTCTCCTTCTCCTCTTCTGCGGTGAGCTCTCCCTCTGCCTCCCTGTTCTAAAGACACTTGCCGTTGTATTTAGCACCCACCGAGTGATCCAGGGTAATCTCTCCATCTCAGGAGCCTTAACTTAATCACACCTGCAAAGTCCCCGTTTCCTTCACAGCTTCGAGGGATTAGGTCCTGGATATCTTCAGAAGCCACAGGAGTCATCCAGGCTCTGCTTTGAGCACCGTGAGTTACTGGCCCTCATCAGCGAACCTAGTCCTGTGAGGTCAGGCTGGGGCTGTGTGCTCCTAAGGGTTGAGTCAGACCAGCATGACCTTCAAATGCTTTCCCACTCCCATCTAGTGAAACAAACAAATCAGGAGTTATCAATTACTTAACAAATAACTGCTGTGTTCTACCACATCCAGCGTTAGGTTTACAGCTCATCAATAAGTTCCTTTAGGGTCTGTGGAAGTACAGGGGGCTGCAGATTCTCAGAAATGGGAGGAACTTAGAGCTCACATAAACCAGGGGTATCAAACTGGGGCCAAATCAGCTATTCTCCAGACTTGGCCTCTGATGCTAAAGAGAGAGAGGAAGGAGTCTGGGAAATCTCTCTATGCAGCTATGCATACAGGTCCATGAATTTCCATAACTCTATTTTGCATGTCAGAAGGTGAACATTGGTCTAGCCCTTTGCATCTCTTTTGTAACATTCATCTGTAACACTTCCAGTAGGTGGATAAGCTTCAGCTTATCTGGTTCTCAGGAGTCCAGATAGGAAAAGCACATTAATACTTTGTAAATTCTAAACAAACAAACAACAACAACAACAAAAAAACTTTGTAAATTCTACTCTTACTACTTTTGTTGTTTTACACTGCTCCTCCCATAAGATTAACCATATCATCGTCCAAAAGTGGCTGGGGTTATGGACAATTTAGTTTTTAGTTGTACTGCAGGGCAAGATGGATCATGGAAGACACTGAAGACTACTTTCTTCTACTTCCTAGTTTTGCCTTTTTTACATTTTCTTTTTTATGTTCTCTTGAAGACGAGATTTTCATTCTTTTGGACCCCCATAGCACCACAGTGCACCCGTAGAGGTACCCAGTGGATGTCTATCATGGAAGGCAAATGGAATTTACCTCCCCTTTCCCTGCCTGGGTGAATTCTCTCCTTGGCTCTTCTTCCCCTTTTCCACCTCTGCCCCTCCCCTGTGCACCAGATACACCATTCCAGATGCCCTAGTATGGGGAACAACCAGCACCAGATCTTCACTTTGGCAGAACTCTAATGAGAGCACTGACATTATGGGACTAGTCCAGAAAGCCTGCCCTGGGCCCTATATAGAAAGAAGGAGCACTTCATGACATAGAAGAGGAGAAGAACTCTTCCAGCTTCTTTTCTTGGTGGAACTTGGTGATACATAGTCCAGAATAAGGAATCATTCCTTCTAATGCTCTGTGCAACTTAATCCAAACAGCATGTGGTCACATCCAGCCTGGAATGGGTTTGGCCCAGCCAGACCAGGGCAGGAGGCCAGAACAGAGCAAAAGGAGCCAAATGTTATGAAATATTCCTCTGTGCTCAGAGGGATCACAAAGGCCTTAGCAAGAATGTGGACAGGGATGCAATTCTTGCTTATTTATTCCAAACACAAAGCAGCAGATGGGGAAATGTTGATTGGCTTGATCCCTTTCAAAAGTGAAGAACTAAGATTCAAGGGGAGGGGGGGTATAGCTACTGACTTCCAGGAACACCTAATTTTGCCAAGAACCTCAGTGAGGAATTACAGGAAGTGAGGAAGGTAGGGGTGAGGGTGGGGGCGGGTAAGCTTCTGGAGGTATAACTAGAGCACTGGCATTGGACACCTCTGAGGCAACAATGCATGTACTTTAAAAATGTTGTATGATGAAGGGAAGGCACTCAAACTCTTTGGAGAAAGAATTTCTGAGAGGTAGGGAGACTTCTGCTTGCTGGATCCTTGACTCACTTCTTTTTCTTTTTTTTTTTTTTAGGATAATTTTCTTATTATTATTATGTTATGTTAGTCACCATAGAGTATGTCATTAGTCTTTGATGTATTGTTCCATGTTTTATTGTTTGCGTATAACACCCAGTGCTCCATGCCATACGTGCCCTCCTTAATACCCATCATGGGCTCACTCATACCCCCAGCCCTCTCCCCTCTAAAACCCTCAGTTTGTTTCCCAGAATCCACAATTCTCTCCCTTTGTTTTTCCCTTCCTATGCTCCACAAGTAAGTGAAACCATATGATAATTGACTTTCTCTGCTTGACTTATTTCACTCAGCATAATCTCCTCCAGTCCCGTCCACGTTGATACAAAAGTTGGGTATTCATCCTTCCTGATGGCTGAGTAATATTCCATTGTGTAAATGGACCACATCTTTATCCATTCGTCTGTTGAAGGGCATCCTAGGTCTTTCCACAGTTTGGCTATTGCAGACATTGCTGCTATGAACACTGGGGTGCATGTGGCCCTTCTTTTCACTACATCTATATCTTTGGGGGTAAATACTCAGTAGTGCAATTGCTGGGTCATAGGGTAGCTCCATCTTTAATTTTTTGAGGACTCTCCACACCATTTTCCAAAGTAGCTGCACCAATTTGCATTCCCTCCAACAGTGTAAGGGGGCTCCCCTTTCTCCACATCCTCTCCAACATTTGTTGTTTCTTGCCTTGTCAATTTTTGCCATTCTAACTGGTGTAAGGTGGAATCTCAATGTGGTTTTGATTTGAATTTCCCTGATGGCTAATGATGAACGTTTTTTCAGGTGTCTATTAGCCATTTGTATGTCTTCTTTGGACAAGTGTCTGTTCATGTCTTCTGCTCATTTTTTGACTTATTTTTTGTGGGGGTATTGAGTTTGAGAAGTTCTTTAATCTTGGATAGCAGCCCATTGTTTGTAGTCTCAATATCTTCTCCCATTCTGTGGGTTGCCTCTTTGTTCTGTTGATTGTTTCCTTTGCTGTGCAGAAGCTTTCTTTCTTGATGAAGTCCCTTCTTCCCTTACCGTGGGGGATCCAGGGATCAGGCCTGCTGCCTCTCCCTTCACCCATCCCCTTTCCCACCTGAACTGTGTTCCCTGCTGCCCTTGATGTAGCTCCCTGACCTCCTTTTCTCTTGTTACACATACCCTCCTTTCCCTTTTGGATTCTTTTTACTACTAGAAACTTTGCTGATTAGAAATCTGGTGTTAATTATAACTAATCTCCTTCTAAATGTTAATAGAGCTAGGTAGGCCTGTGTTCAAACCTTCCTCTCCCCAAATCCCTTGTTAGATGGTCTGATGTGTTTCTTAAGACTGATCAGTTTCAGAGGCTGAGTGTTCCAGAAGAATTTTACAACTGGAGACAAAAGGCAACATCTGTTCTAAGGTTGGAGTAAAAACCGATGTGTATTAGTTTCCTTCTAAAAGGATTTTCAGGGGTAATGTTGATCAAGACTTAGTTTTTGCCTAATTTGCTCTATTAGAATCTAAACTTCCTCTGTACTATAATTGTTATGTTTGCCTTTGGGTTTGTTGGTGCCTTTTACCCTTTAGTATAACACTTCTCAAATGCTGTAGAGTCCTGAGGTTTCAAGGATCTATGCCTCAGTTTAGATCTGAGCCATTCAGGATGGTAGCCACCAGCCACATACTGAAATGTGGCTGGTCTGAGCTGTGATGTGCTGTATGTGTGAAATACACATTGGATTTCAAAGACTGATTACAAAAAAATGTAAAATATTCCAATAACTGTTATATTAATGATGTTGAAATGATACTGCTATGGATATATTTGGCCAAATAAAAAATATTGTTAAAGTCAATTTCACTTAGCTTTTTCCCCTTTTTAAAATGTGGTCACTAGAAAATATAAAATTTCATATGTGGTTAGCATTATATTCTTATTAGTCAGTGCTGAGTTAGATAAACACTGGCTTAAATCAGAACCTCATTCTTCAGTTCTTTTATCCTTAATAGTCAAGCTCAACAATTCCCCATTTCTTGCTTCCTGACCTTTGTTCTCATTTTTGTTTCTGGACATTTGGGGACTATAGGTATCCATTAGGCTCTGATTTTCTCATTCTAATGTACCTGGACTTTATTTGATTCATTTATTTCTGAGAAGAGTCTCTAAACTGCTGACCTCAATCTTGATGATTCTCCTAATTTACACAAGAAAATATTTATTTTATTTGGTCCCATATCCCCTTCAAATCATCTTTAGCACATTGTGGTTACCTACAATGCATTTTTTAAAAATAACATATGAGGGGAGCCTGGGTGGCTCAGTCAGTGAAGCATCTGCCTTGGGCTCAGGTCATGATGCCAGCGTCCTGGGATCGAGCCCCACATCGGGCTCTCTGCTCGGCGGGGAGTCTGCCTCTCCCTCTCCCTCTGCTCCTCCCCTCTGCTTGTGCTCTCTCTCTCAAAAAAATTAATAAAAAAATTTTTTTAAATAAAAATAAAAATAACATATGAGCACAAACTCAGATTACTTTTTGTCAGAGTCATTTTGTGTATGAGGAAGCAGACTGTTTCTAAGTTAAAAGTCTGCAAAGTAGGATTCACTGGCCTCAGAGGTACACTAGACAATCCACTGAGTTACTGTATAAAAAATATTAGAACTTCTTTTTTTTTAAAGATTGTATTTATTTGAGAGAGAGAGAGTGAGAGAGAGAGCACAAGAGGTAGGGAGGGTCAGAGGGAGAAGCAGACTCCCTGTTGAGTGGGAAACCAGATTTAGGGCTCCATCCTGGAACTCTGATCCTGGGACTCCACGATCATGACCTGAGCCGAAGGCAGACTCTTAATGGACTGAGCCACACTGTCGCCCTTAGAACTTCTGTTTACATTTGTTTTACCCAATCTTTTTCTGACTCTTGATTTCTTGTTCATGTTTTCTAATGAACATATTCATTTATAATAATTTGTAAATATTGGGAAAGATGAGGTGTAAGTATTAGAGGGATGTGCTCAAAATTTTTACTAGTAAGGGTATGTCATCAAAAGATTTTGAGACTACTGGTCCATAGAAGGTAATTTTTCCTCCTTGTGTAAACTGACTCCCACCACTGTGTTAGTTACTCTTTTGAATATATGCAATTCATTCATTCATTCATTCATTCACTCATTCATTATTAAGGATCTACTAGGTTGTTGTTGCTTTGCTGACATTTACCTGACCTCTGGGAGCCTGTATTCAGAATCTGTTGTTTTCCTGCCTGCCTCATGGCTGGAAGAAGTTTCAGCAGCCTTGAGGTGTTTGGGGGTAGAAGAATGAGTGATGCGGCCTTTTTCTTGGGCTTGCCAAGATAGCTTTTAGGACTTAGCATGTCTTCACTGAGGATGTCTCTAGATTTAACATTCTTCTCCTTATTGTTTTTAAAACTTGTATTTTCTGGGGCTCTTCTCCCTGATTCAGTTCTTTTCCTAGACTGAGAACCATCACTTTTTAAGACTTCTCTGGTCTTCATTCCCATCCCACACACTAGCTATTGCCATTTGTTGAACCAAGAAGTTTCTGTCCCATCACAAGGTGACCACATCTCTGAAGTTAGACTATGGAAGCTACGTGGCAGAACCTGGCCAGATATTCATGGAATCATTTGTTTGGGGTAAATGAGATTAAGATCTGAGCCTCAGGAGAATTTCAAATTACCCCCTGCCATGAACTTCAGTCTCCATCTCTGCCATAAATCCCCCAAGGCCAATAGCTTGTCCTTTTGTGCTTTTACCTCTTCAAAATACTTCCCTTCAGATGTGCCAAGGAGAGCATTTACTTGGGCAGGTTAAGGAGGGGTGGGGGGAGGGGAATGAAAAGAGATTTTCATTTTCAAGAAGGACTTTTCTCCTTCCTTAAGAACCCATTGTGTAGACCATTTACAAGAGTAAGCTGACTTCTTGTATATAACACCCTTTATGGTCCCACAGCACATCACATGGTCCCTTTGCCATGTTTAGCCCCTCCCTAAACTCACCTTGGTCTCCCAAGGCTTCCTTCATCATTCTGTGGTAGAGTGAAAAAGTACGTGGGCTTTGGGAAAAATTCAAATCCTGCCTGCCACTGACCAGCTTTGTGACCTTGAGTAAGGTCCCTTTCTAAATCCCTCTCAATGCTATACAATTACTATAATTGTAGAAATTGTCATCTTAGTACATACATTGTGGGGTTTTGAGACTGCCTGCCTAGTACATGCTATGTGCTTGGTAAGTATGTGGCTATTATTAATAGAGATCTGCTATATCCATCTCTTAAGTCAGGTATGTTCAATTTCCTGGCTAGAGTCTATTAAATTTTTTTACTTGAAGTGTAGTTGACACACATTGTTACATTAGTTTCAGGTGTACAACATTGTGATTCAACAAGTTTATACTTTATGCTTTACTCACCACAAGTCTATTCCTGGCTTCTCTCTTAAGAACGCTTGAGCTGAAATGAACTTGGGTACCATCTGGTTCTGGAAGGAGCAAGAGGCATAGCAACCTGTCTGGTTTTGAGATCAAGCCCTAGACCTAATTTGAGGATAACATATCATAAGAAACTGCTTCTGAAGTTACCTCTCAAATACGTCCAGATTTGACTGGGTCAAATGGCAGCATTCTCTCATTGCTCTTCTTTTATTTGATGAAGTAGGATATGAGAGAAAACAGTTATTTTCATTTTGAAAGAAAAATAAATGTAGCCCCAAAACATTTTTATTTTCCCCTTTGCAAAAAAGGCTGCCACCTACCCTTGACCTCATGCAAGCTCCATTTTCCAGATGAACTGAGCAGTCCCAAAGAGGTAAGCCTCCTTTGAAGGCAGGGCCTCTCCCTGAGACCCAAGTGCAGTCTTTTGCCATCAGGGCTGGAGCAAGGACTTGAGGTGGAAGCCCCTTCCCAGGGTGGCACAGTGATTAGGTAGGTCACTGGTCCTCGAGCCAGACTGCCTAGGTTCATGTCTTTGTGCTGTCCTTACATTCTCTGTGCTTTGTTTCTCTCACCTATAAAACTTAATAATACTAATACCTATCTTATAAGACTGGCATTTAGATTAAATGAGTTAAGAGAAGTAAAGTTCTTCAAACAGTCCTAAGTACATAGTGAACACTGAATAAGTGTCTAGTTATTGTTCGTTAGTGTGTGTGTGTGTGTGTGTGTGTGTGTGTGTGTGTGTGTGTTTATTTTCCCTGGAAATTGTCTGGGTTAGAAATTACAGGGGCAAAAGTCCTTTCTTGTCTTGAAGTTGCTGACATGGAAAGAAAAATCACAACTCTCCAATGAAGCTGAGCAAGGGGACCTGGCCAGGTGGTGGCTTGGGAGACAGGCAGCCTGGGATTCTGCCCACAGTGGAACAAACAGCTCCAGCCTCCCAGGACTCAACAGATCTTACTGGAAGGGGGACACTCTGTACCTGAAAGTTATAACGGGCTGTGCCTGTTGCCTTTGCCCCCAGGCATATGTTAGACCAATTTTCCCTGCCTGGAGCCTGACTCCGGGTTCAGCCAAGGAAAGCAGAGCTTGACCAGGTCTAGCATGCAGTGTTGCTCCCAGGACTGACATGTGGTTTTAATCCAGCCCTCTGAAAATATGCTTATGTATTCCCTTTCATGCGAGTCATGGTTTTGTTATGAAAATTATTTAACTGATATTTTAAAAAATGGAACAGAAACTCTGAATTCAAAATCTCTGCCAGTCTGAGAGTCTGAGTAATAATGAATCCGTGATCAGCCAGTGGGGATTGTTCAGTTTAAAAGAGAGCAGAGGGGGCGCCTGGGTGGCTCAGTGGGTTGGGCCTCTGCCCTTGGCTCCGGTCATGATCCCTCAGCTGCAGCCCTCATGGCATCGGGCTCTCTGCTCAGCAGGGAGCCTGCTTCCTCCTCTCTCTCTGCCTGCCTCTCTGCCTACTTGTGATCTCTGTCAAATAAATAAATAAAATCTTTTAAAAAATAAAAATAAAAGAGAGCAGAGGTTGGGGGGACAAAATGGAAGGGCCTTTGACATCTTCAGTGATGACTCCAGAACCAAGGCCAAACCTAGGTTTCGTTACACACACACACACACACACACACACACACACACATATCACAGGGCTTCCCTCTGCCCATTCTTCTACCCAGAGAACTCCCACCAAGAAACACTTTACAAATGCTCTATAATTTTCTCTGATTTGATGGGAAGAGGAGCCTGTGACCTCTGCCTTCTCTCCATCTCCCCTGCCCAGCATGTTATCCCATTATCCATGGCACTTTAGTGGAGGTCCAGGGTTTTGTCATCTCTTTCTGACACCTGGGCATTGAGAAAAGTTGGCTATGCCTCTGTTTCTGCCATTTGGTTCCTGCTCAGCAGCCAGTGGGAATCTTAGCTGTCAAGCACAGGGGATGTCAGGGTTCAGAGCAGGGAATTCTGGGAAGTGATCTGGGAAAGGGAGAGCTAGAGCCCAAAATTCAATCCTGACTGGATTTTCCCGAAATAGATGAGCATTTCTTACCCTGTGACCCTTTAGAAATGAATAAAAAGGTCTCCTGCTGGCTATTACAATACAAACTGTATTCGAGTCCTTTCCTCCAAGTGTCCTTGTTTCTAAAATTGTCTTGGTACAAAGGCCACCAGGTTTGTGTTGGAATTCTTCAAAAGGGCCCTTTTCAAAAGACTTCTCTGGTTTCCATTTAACTGAAGTTTCTCTCAATGCCATCTGCCCAGCTTATAAAAGTAACTTGTTCATGGGATATATTTGTGACCAGAGCCCTCTATTATTATCTTCATCATAGCCTAAGCCCATCTGTAATGACAGCACTATGCCCTTATTAGTCAAGGGAAGGACACGATATTTCATTACTAAACTGCCTTTCTGTTATCTGACCAAGGGCACACACTAAGCCCAACAGAAACCACCATAGGATCTGTATTAATTTAGTTCTGCTGTGATAATGCTGCATAATAAACAACCTCCCAATCTCAATGGCTTACGGTATTCACCAATGTCTGTGTAGGAGGGGCCCAGTGGGCGTGGCTGGTTTGCCTGCAGTCCAGGGATTGGATTCAGGTCCCTTCCGGGTGCCTCACCTGGGGCACACGCCACTGGTGGTGGAGGACAAGCTTGCAAGGAGGCAAGTCAAACCATACAAGCACCTTCAAAGCCTCTGGTAGGATGTGGCCTATGTGATGTCCACAAACATTCCATTGGCAAAAGCACGTCACGTGGCTAAGATCAGAGACAGTGGGTGGGGAGGTATACTCTGTCTTCAGTGAAGCCGTGGCAAGGCGAGGAAGAAGGTAGAATAGTGAACAGGTAATACCACCTGACCCTGTCCTTCACTTCCTGTTGAACAGCGGTCTCCCACCCTCTATGGAGGCAGTGATAGGGAGTTTGGTGGTGGCTCCTGTCCCCAGCCCAGCACAGGTCCCCAGGTTCTCAGTGGGCTGGGCTCTCTTCAACTCTCTAGGCTTTCCTTTCCATGGTTGCTAGAGAACCCAAACCCCAGTCTTGTCAAAATCTCAGTCTTTTCCTTTAGTCCCTCCACAAATTTCCTTTCTGGCTCCTACCCTTTCTCTCTTCACCTTCCAACTTGCTTCTAGGCCCAGTGATTCCTTCCTGTTCCATCCTTGATATCTTTGGATGGAACCTCTGTAGGACAAGACCTCCCCCACTGCCAAGGTGGCCTCCTCTTAGCTTACACTTGTAGTTCTGTGATGAAAGAGTTTCTCATTCTGCCTCCAACTTGAGCTGTGTTCCCAAACATCCTATTTTTTACTCTGAGATTACAATATGCCCAATGCAAGAAAGGGGGAGGGTATTTTTCAGATCCCAAAAAGGTAAAGGTAGTTTAAAAAGAGGAGGCAGAAGCATTGATCCCACTACTCATTTAAATGTACCAAACCATGTGGTAGACACTTCCCATATTTTGACTCATTTGCTTCTTATGGCAATCCTTGGAGGGAGGAATGACCTCATTCTCCCCCATTTTATGACCGAGGAAATGAGCCAGAGAGGTTGTGTAACTTGCCCATTGTCACACAGCTCAAAAGGGCAGAAGCTGATCTAGAACTCAGTTATGTTTTCCTCAAACCCCCTTTTTCTCTAGCTACCCCCTTTTTCAGTCCTCTTCCTCTGCAGCTGTGGGTGGATGTGAATGCCAGGCCAGTGGGTATTTTCTTTGAGGAATTAAGGGAAAGGAGGGCGTCTTGGAGAAAGGGTGGGTGGTGGGGGTTGAGGAGGGCAGGAGAAAGCGAGCAGCTAGAGAAATAGTGAAGGTCATACCAGTCCTCTTTCATCGCAGGGCAGAAAAGATAGTGTGTATGTGTTGGTTGGGAGCTCTGCGGCGGGTTCAGCTGGCAAACGTGAAGCGATGGGGTCTGTTGGGTCCCATCCCAACTTTCTAGTATATCATGCATCATTCCCCTTTCCCCTTCTCTGATGTCCTCTTTGTTATTCAGCTGAATATTTCTCTTCAGAGGATGTTTTTTCAATTTGATCAAAGCTGCTATTCTTTTCCCAAAGCTTTACTTGGGTGGCCCTGTGCGGACATCTGCCCATGACTGTTTTGAACCTTTCTCTCTCTGCACAACTGCAAAATTGCCAACTTTCTCCAGGTTGTCTGAAGCCAAGTAAGACCGAGAAGAGGATCAAAACAGTCTGTCTTCTTCAAACATGTTTGAAAAGATGATTTATTTTTCCCTAGTGGTATCCAAAAGTTAGAGAATACAGATTACAAATCCAACATGAAAACATATTTTTCTTTTTAGAAGGAAAAAAAAAACCCAACCAGGTTTCTTTTCCTATAGCCATTTCTCTTTATAGTTTTAATTCAAAATATTGGTATTCTTGCCAGCTGTGGTACCCTGGGCAAATGTTAGCACTCTGGACCTTTCAGTTCTCTCAGCTGTAAAGTGGGAAGGAAATAATTTCTATTTCCCTTGTATGCATAAGGATTTAATGAGATAATAACTGATATACGATGAAGTTAATATCATAGAGTGGGACTCAACGACTTCTTCTCCCGGTGTCTCCTGTACAGAAATGCTCAGGTTTCCCCAGAGCTGCATGTGCTGTGTGTTCAGTGCAGCACTGTTTGCTGTAATAAAAATTCTCCCTGTAGAGGAATGGTTAAAGAAATTATGGAATATTCACATTGTGAACTATTAAGCAGCAATTAATTAACTCTATATAGACAAATACGGAAAAAGCTTCAGGACATCTTATTATGTTCAACAAGCAAGTTGTGGAATGGTTCTCTCTTTTATGCTAAAAGTAATTACCATGTATAGTAGATGAAAAAGTAATCCCCCAAAAGACATCCACATATTAATCCCTGGAACCTATGAATGTTACCTTATTTGGAAAAAACAGTCTTTGCATATCTTAGTTAAGGATCTTGAGATGGGGTGCTTATCCTGGATTATCCAAGTGAGCCCTAAGTGCCATCATGCATGTTCTTATAAGAGGGAGACAAAGAGAGTTCTGATGCACATAGGCACTGGGGCACCTGGGTGGCTCAGTAGGTTAAGCATCTGCCTTCAGCTCAGGTCATGATTCCAGGGTTCTGGGATCAAGCCCCAAGTCAGGTTCCCTGCTCAGCGGGGAGTCTGCTTCTCCCTTTGTCCCTCTCACCACTCATGCTCTCTCTCTCTCAAATAAATAAAATCTTAAAAAATAGAGACACCTGGGTAGCTCAGTCATTAAGCCAGGGCCTTCAGATCAGGTCATGATCCCAGGGTCCTGGGATGGAGCCCTGCTCAGCAGGAAACCTGCTTTTGCCTCTCCCATTCCTCCTGTTTGTACTCCCTCTCTCACTGTGTCTCTGCAAAAAAAAAAAATCTTTAAAAAAAATCTTTAAAAAAAATCTTAAAAAACAACAAAAAAAAATTCCCTACCTTAAACAGTTAAAAAAAAAAAAAAAAAAAGGAGGCACAGTGACCACAGATTGGGGCCTCAAGTCAAGGAATGCCAGCAGCCACCAGAGCTGGAAAATTGCCCCTAGAGCCTCCACAGGGAGCTGGTACCTTGATTTTGGCTTAGTGAAACTGATGTTGAACACATTTCTGTTATTCTAAGCCATCAGGCCTGTGGATATTTATTACGGCAGCCACAGGCAATTACTGCTTCATGACAGGCGTGCTGTCTTAATGCAAAGGAAAGAAACAGGCTGACAAAGATGCATATCCAAATTGATGACTGTGGCTCCCTCTGGGGAGGGGACAAGATGTTCACATTTTGTTTGATTTTCTTTACAAAATTGGGTTTTTCACTGTGCTTATTAATGCATGTAGTGTGTGTGTGTATGTGTGTTTTAAGTAGTAATAAAGATCAAATTAAAAAATATATCTAATCAGGACAAAATTTAGAATCTCACTTCAGAAGGATTATCAGGTAAAGACATCTTACAAGGTGACAAGAATCATCTGTTTTACAGAAAAGAGGCTCATTTCCATGCGTCTCAGAATTGTCCCTCTGAAGAATGGTGACTGAGCATTTATCCACTGACTTTTGTCCCCTTTGAGCTGAGGGTTGTCACTAAGGGTATTAACTTCCCCTGTGCCTCCCTGCAGAGCAGGCAAGAAAGTAGAGAGTGAATCAGGCACTTGAGTGGGAAGCTGGCAATGTGCCAGGGGACTGTCCACTGTAGGGGCAGCTGAAATCTCTTGGGGGCCAAGAGCGCCACTACGTGGGGCACCAAAAGTATCTTCTACAGAAAGAAAGTTCCTGGATCCCCAAACAGGGAAGAACCCCAGAATTGGAGATGCCCTTCTTGCCAGCAGACTTGCAGTGCCCTAGGCCATGGAATGGTGTTTGTCCCTCTCTGAAAACTCCTCTTTTTTTTTTAATTAAATTTTTAAATTTTTTATAAACATATAAAGTATTTTTATCCCCAGGGGTACATGTCTGTGAATCACCGGGTTTACACACTTCACAGCTGAAAACCCCTCTTAACTTGAGGACTTATTTCATACGGAGCTTCCTGTGTGGCAGGCACTGTGATGATGGTCCCAAGACATAACAGCAAGGGAGCCAGTGCCCCACCTGTGTGGATCAACTGACTTTAAATGATCAAATATAGTAGAGTAGTGAAAGGCTGTGCTCAGGGAGGAGCAGCGTATTATGGGAGCACATAGCTAGGGCATCCATCCCATGGAGGGGTTTCCTGGGAAGGACCTAAAGAATGAGAATGGGGGAAGAGGGATGTTCCAGACAGAGGGAACAGCATGTGTGAAGTGGAGATAGAAAGGGTCTGGCGCTGATCAGGAATTCAAAGAAGTTCAGCAGGGCTCAAGCACTTCAGGCATTTAGACTTTCTCCAAAGAGGCTTTGAGGGATATGATCAAGTGTGTGGAGAGTGGAATGTAGAGGAGCAGGAATGGAGGGAGAGACCCATTAGGTGTCCTAATAAAGAAGGGGGTGCCTCAGCCCAGGTAGACACAGAGTGACCAATGAGAAATGAACTGATTCCAGAGATATGTAGGAGGAAAATTTGCAAGACTTGGATATATGGGCCAGAGGGAAAGTTGGGATGGAGATAAGGCCAAGATTTCTTGCTTGGATATCTGGGTGGATGGCACAACCTTTCAGCAGATTGGAAACAGGAAGAGCACTTTAGAGATGGGGGAGATGGTAGAAATCACATAAAGTAGGGAACATCTGGTTGACCTAGTGATCCCTTCCCCTCTCTGTGACTCTGAGAAATCTCACTGTGATAGGTGGGTCACCTCTCTTCCTGCTCCATGACACTCTTGAAGGGTGGTCTCTTGGGGGTGGTAAGTGATCAGCGTACCTGGGGGCTGCACTCCATTCCCACAAGGCTAGTGACTAGATCTTGTGAACATGTACAGAGGGACCCAAACTCTTGGACTTCCCAGAGCTGTTTGGGTGCCGTGGCTCCGGACCACAGAAGATGGAAGAAGTTGGTTGTTCTGTGGCCTGGCCCAGTCACTGCATTCTGTGAGTGCATGTTCCTTTCTTCTTAAAAATCTGCCACTAAGGCCTGTTACTATGAACATAAACTCTGCATTCTTGCCACCGTCTCCTGGAAGCCATCTGAAAGCAGCAAAGAGAATGGAAGACAAAATGCACGTTTCTTTTTCCTTTTTTTGAAACAGGGGAGAGGATACATGAAGAACCTGCTCACAAGCCAAATTTGCAGGAAGCGGCCTGGTCACGATTTCAAATTCAGCTCAGGCTCCGCTATAGGAACCTCTTTCAACTGACTCATCCAACTCATAAAAGGAATTCAACCTCCATACAGAGACACTGTGAGAAAAAAAGGGGACAATGAATAGCAAAGTTTATGAATAGATTAAGGTCACCCTGAAATAGGTGAAGATTTTAAGCAACTGCTTCATTATCAATTTTTAAAGCTTAATGGAAAAATACCCTCTATGAAGAAGCATTACAAAAGAGAAATGCAAGAACTCAAGAAAAAATGGTAAGACAGTTAAGATAGCAGGAAGAAGTGAAATATGAGCTAGAAAGAAATAGGAGAAAGTATAAATAGGAATTTAGTAGAAATTAGAAAGTACACAAGGATTGAATGAATATTGGGGAAGCCAAATAGAATATAGGAATAAGAAAAATGAACAAATGGAAATGAAAATGGTTAGAAAGGATCAGAGAGAAGATGAAAGATAAACACAGGACCGAAAAAGGAGGCCCGGCACATATGTAATTCAAGAGCCTAAAAATAAAAATAAAAATAAAAATAAAATAGTGGAGTGGAAAACATTTAATATTTGGTCTAAGAAAACTTCGGTGAAATAAAACTTCTAAATCTACCTTTTCTAGCAAGGTATATTACGCCCAGCAAAACTGAACCAGGAAAGTCAACACTGAGATATGTTCTGTTTACACAGGGACTTCAAAGGAAACAAAAGATCACCTCACACCTGTCAGAATGGCTCTTATCAAAAAGACAAGAGATAACAAGTGTTGGCAAGGATGTGGGGAAGAGGGAAGCCTTGTGCACTGAGGTTCCTCAGAAAACTACCAGATAGAACTATCAGATGATCCATCAGTCCCACTTGGATATATTTATCTGAGGGACTTGAAATCAGTGTCTTTTTAAAAAATTATTTTTATTAACATATAATGTATTATTTGCCCCAGAGGTACAGGTCTGTGAATCCTCAGGCTTACACACTTCACAGCACTCACCATATCCCATACCCTCCCCAATGTCCATAACCCAACCACCCTCTCCCGACCCCCCACCCCCCAGCAACCCTCAGTTTGTTTTGTGAGATTAAGAGTCTCTTACGATTTGTCTCCCTCCTGATCCCATCTTATTTCATTTATTCTTTTCCTACCCCTTAAACACCCCACGGTGCATCTCAACTTCCTCATATCTGGGAGATCATATGATAATTGTCTTTCTCTGATTGACTTATTTCACTCCACATAATACCCTCTAGTTCCATCCACGTCATTGCAAATGGCAAGATGAAATCAGTGTCTTGAAGAGACATCTGTACTTCTATACTCATTGCAGCATTATTCAAAATAGCCAGGATATGTAAACAACCCTTGTCCACTGATCGATGAATGAGTAAAGAAAATTTATACATACGCAACACAGTATTATTCGGCCATAAAAAAAAAAGAGAGAGAGAGAGAAAGAGAGAAGGAAATCCTGCCATTTGTGACAACATGGATGAACTGGGAGGGCATTAGGCTAAGTGAAATAAAGCAGGTGGAGAAATACTATATGGTACTATATGGAATCATTTGTATGTGGAATAGAAAGAAAAGAAAAGAAAAAGAAAGAAAGAAAGAAAGAAAGAAAGAAAGAAAGAAAGAAAGAAAGAAAGAAAGAAAGAGAAAGAAAGGAAGGAAGGAAGAGAGAAAGAAAGAAAAGAAAAACAAAGAAAAGAAAAAAGAAAGAAAGAAACAGAGAGTAGAATGGTGGTTGCCAGGGCTTGGGAGGGGGCAGGTGGAATGGGGAGATGTTGGTCAAAGAATATAGAGACTTTTAGGTATTAGGTGAGTAACTTCTGAGGATCTAATGAAGAGCAGATGACTGTAGTTAAGAATACCGTATCTCGGGTCATGATCTTGGAGTCCCAGGATTGAGTCCCTCATTGGGCCCTCTGCTCAGCAGGGAGTCGGCTTCTCCCTCTGCCCCTTGACCCGCTCATGCTCTCTCTCTCAAATAAATAAAATCTTGAAAAAAAAAAAAGAATACCATATTGTACACTTGAAATTTGCTGAGAGTAGATCCTAAGCATTTTCAACACCCACACACAAAGGCAACTAGGTGAAGGGATGGGTGTGCTTCATAACTTGATTGCGGTGATCATTTCACAATGTATATGCAGATCAAACCATCCCACTCTATACTTCAAATATATACAGTTTTATTTGTCAATTGTACTTCAACAAAGCTGGGAAAAAAATGTAAAGAAAAAGAAAGAATTCTTACAGCAACCAGGCAGGATGAAAGGTCCCCTCTGTTCAGTGGAGCAGGACCCACAAGCTATTCAGAGAAACTGGGCCAAAATATTTTCTTTCTAGCCAAACTTTCCTTTGGGTGTGAATGCTGCAGAAAAATAGTTTTGAGAAGGCAGGAACTCAGAGAATTTTGTTCCCATGAGCACTTCTTGAGGAAATTATGGATTTTTGGCTTCTATCAACCAAGAAATAATGAAAAACTAGGGCAAAAGGGACAAGAGTATGAAAAGAATGTACTTCACTAAAACCTGAACAAATGTGAGTATTGGACAAAAGGGATAGAACATACAAGTTTTATATTCTAGCAAGATAAAAATGATACAAGTATACCAATTTGGAAGGGGAATCAGGGAGGAAGAATAAACACACTATTCATTAATAAGAGCAGAGAACCAAAGAATATCATTGAAAGACACCAAATATAGTAGAAATGTAAGCATATTTAATTGTACAAAGGCAAACATTAAAATGATAATGCACGTGGTTAATGCTGAATAGTAGAAGAATGGTAGGGGATGGGGAAGAGGAAAGGTGCTAATTTTATGGTTGTTCTTGTAGGGATTTGGAGTGACTGTTTAAAGAGCTAGACAACTAAGGGCATACAAGCAGCAAAGTATACACCACTAAACAAAATAAAGGTAACTGAAAACAGAGTGAAAGAATTCCAAATTATAAATAGAAAAACTATGCCGTAAAATTTTTTTTTAATATTTTTTTAAATTTATTTATTTGTCAGAGAGAGAGAGGGAGAGAGAGAGAGCATGAGCACAGGCAGACAGAGTGGAAGGCAGAGGCAGAGGGAGAAGCAGGCTCCCTGCCGAGCAAGGAGCCCGATGTGGGACTCGATCCCAGGACACTGGGATCATGACCTGAGCCGAAGGCAGCCACTTAACCAACTGAGCCACCCAGGCATCCCTATGCCGTAAAATTTAACAACAAACAGACTAAATATGTCTAGCTTATCAAGTAACATAAATGGGCTAAACCTACCTAGTGAAAGAACACAGAGCTATTCTGGTGGGAGCGTGTGTGTACATATGCATGTGTGTGTCTGTGTATATGTGTGTATGCATTTGTATGTATGTGGCGGGGGAGGGGGAGATACAGAACACACAAAAGTCCTCCCCTAAACCTTTACATCGTAGACCATGAAGGAACCCTCTGGACAGGTTTGAAAACCATTGTTCGAACCCATCTCCAGCAAGCAGGAGAGATTCCAGATGGAATCCAGGTTTGTGGGATTGTAAATGTGGGAATCCAGCCTACACTGATGAGGAAGATCTCCTCTAGGCTTTGTCTCCCTGCCCTGTGGTTCTGGGGGCCTTGCCTGGAGAGGGAGGGAATCCGAACCCTGCCTTCCTCTGATCCCGCCACTGCTATTCAGCATGCTGGCCCCCACCCTGCCCTGCCTCAAGCAGGGTGTTCAGGATCAGGACAGCCGGGCCCTGGGACATAGACCCACTCGTTGGCTCCCTAGGCACCTTGGAGTCAGGTGATGAGGGGTGGGGCCTGAGAATTTGCTTTTCCAACAGGTTTCCAGGTGATATGGATGCTACTGGTCCAGGAACAACATGTTTAACAATCACTGCCCCAGAGTGTGTCCTTGCTGACACACAAGGAGCTGGTGCTACCACATCTGTGTGCTAAGAAAGGCCAGGGCACCCAACTTCCATGGGAGCAAGAGGGGTGGGCAAGTGTGCCCAGGAAAGGTCTGAGCCACATGGCCAGGTCATGTGCAACTGGGCAGCCTCATGCCCAGGAAGAGGGAAAAGCACGTCTGTGGGAAACCATTAGGGATCTACGGAGTGGGCTCAAGGTCTCACCTGGAGATGAAGAGAGGCGTGAGGGACAGGTGTGAACAAGAGATGCTTAGGGCGCTTGGTGACTGGTGTCATAATGGTGGCTTCTTCGAGGGGGGGGAGAAGCCCAGATCCAACTGCAAGGATCAGCAAAGGCTACCCTGGAAGGCAAAGCAAGCTCAGCTTTGAAGCAGGGGCGCACGTGGCTATGGTTGCCGTTCCTCCCTTGAAGGCAACTAAGTGTACTCCGCCGTCTCTTCCCTCTTCATACACCCAAGCTGTTGGTTCGCTGTCCCTGTTGTGTTTTGGTTTGGTCTGACATTTTCCCAGGTCTCACACTTTCTTCTTCTGTCCTGTCCCCCAGGCATCTTGGCTCTGGAGAAAGCTGCGTGGCAAGAGGCGGTTGGTGATGGCATTCTGCCTCTTGATGACTCTGTCTGTGATGACTGTCACCCGCTTCCCCCCACAGCATCCAGCCACTGGCCCAGATGCGGGTCCCATGGAGCCCCAGGATGTCACTGGAGCCCCTGGCCCCCACAGCTGGCAAGCTCTGAGCTCCAGCTGGAGGCAGTGGGCCAGAGACCTAGAGGTCTGGAGGGGTTGGCCCTCACCTAGGAATTCCATCCCGGTGTGTGCTAAGGAGCAAGGCCACAGAGGGACAGTGGACAGAAGCAGAAGGTCCCTGAGAGGGGACAGCAGGCATCCAGGGAGGGTCAGGAGGGACATGACTTTGGCCTCTCTAGGAGATTTGAGATTCAGTACCTCGCGTCTTGTGCTCCTGAGGGACGATGAGGACAGGGGTCCAAGAGCCAAAGACTTGAGTCCCCCCTGGCATGACGATCCCATCGGAGAGGCACAGAATGAGACTGGCATCCCAGTTGGCCCTGTCACAGGACGTGGCACAACAGCTTTACAGGCTTGGAGAGCTGCTGCTGGACTAACCCCACGGCCCTACCCAGTGGCAGGCAGGAATCTATCAGGAGCAAGGAACGGAGCCTTGACGGGTAGGCAACCGGCAGGGCATCCCACCCCGGCTACAGGGGCTCGTCGGTGGCCTGGCTCTGTTGGGGAGTTGCAAGGATCTGTCTGGTGTGATGCCGAGACCCCTGAGCTTGAGGGCTTGAGGGCCGGTGGGCAGGTTCCCCCATGGCTCACAGAGCATGATGTGCAAGCACTCCAGCTGCTGGCCCAGGGGCAGGTGGCGGGCAAAGCCAGGGTCCCCGGCCACGGGCAGGTGCTGCAGGTCGGCTTCTCCAGTGAGGATGCCCTTCCGAACATGTCCTCTGGACTCAGCCAGCTCTGCTCCCAGGGGCTCTGTGGCCTGATCAAGAGGCCTGGGGACCTGCCAGAGGTCCTGTCCTTCCACGTGGACCGGGTGCTGGGGCTGCGCCGGAGCCTACCTGCCGTGGCCCGGAGCTTCCGCAGCTCCCTGCTGCCCTACCGATACACGGATGGCAGCCCCAGGCCCGTCATTTGGTGGGCGCCGGATGTACAGCACCTGGGGGACCCAGACGATGACCAGAACTCTCTGTCCTTGGGCTGGCTGCAGTACCAGGCCTTGCTGGCACACGGCTGTAGCTGGCCAAGCCAGGCCCCCTGCCTGCCCATCCACCACACTGAGTGGGCCCGTCTGGCGCTCTTCGACTTCCTGCTACAGGTACGCAGGGCTGGGCAAGGTGAGTGTGGAAAGTGGTGGCGGGGGTGGGGGTGGGTAATGTGATTTGGGATGAATTGAGACCCTGGAATTGCCCTCCTGAGGATGGTCTGGGGGTCTCCCCCTCCAGTCCTTGTCTTTTGACCACCAAGCCCCTGTTCTTGTTATTTTTCTGCCTCTGTGTTTATCCTTCTAGTGGTGTGCTGGAATCAGCTCATGTGGGCTTCTAAGAGCCGATTGCCAGAGTTTTCAGGAGTTGTGTGACCTGGTTGAGAAACACGGGCATTATTAAAAGTGAGATGATATCAACTAATAATATAATCAGTTATATTAGAAAAAAGGTGATAAATACTCAGAACTCATTAATTCCTAATGATTTCACTATATTTTACTGTTCTCTGTACTTTTTAGGTTATTTGCATTTGTATAGTAAGTATTATATAATGGTGAGCTGCTGCTCATCTCCTGTCAACTCCATATTCAGTCGTGTTGGTGGCTTGAAATTGGCCGGGGTGGGAGTATTTCCACCACAGTTGTCAGTGAATGCTGCAAGTCATGACTCCCCACTACTTCTGAGAGCTAGGTGTCAAACATTTATCAGCACATCTCTGTTGATGACATGATATCCTTGAATCAACAAGGATTCAAGACTATTACCTAATTCAAAAAAGAAAGTGATTGTGGGGAGACACAGAGACCCAGGAGGATAAAGGGACGATTCTGGGGTGGCTAAGAATGATAAAGAATTCTGGCCCCACAAGGTCAGCTGAGGTCCCTGCCGTGCCAGAAGTTAACCCTGGAGTTTCTGGGGATTCTAGGGAAGGATCGGGTGGTCGGGGCACAGGGTTAACGGCGGGGACTATTTACTGGCTGTTTACCGATGATGAACAGCGTGGCTGTGCTGGGGCTGGTCGCATGTCAGCTGTGGAGACACATGTGCGGAAATGTGTCCAGAAATTAAGACCAAAAAAAGAAAAAAGCTTACGACAGGTGGATTTGTGTGCTAAATGCAGACTGAGCCCGCCCCCATTTCTCCAGGGATGCCTACTGAGGAAAGACACCCATGTGAGCCCTCAGATTCACGGGCTGGGGTGAGTGGATGAGCCACAGGACAGGGTTCGGGCAGCCACAGGCCCACTGTATCTGGTCCATCCAGGGTTGGTTCCCCTTGTGTTTTTAGAAGATTCTTAGACAACATGTAATACTTTGGAGATTGTCCATAAAATTCCGGCTTCCTTTGAAACATTGGATGGTTTAGTAACATTGAGCATCTATTCCATATGGCAATGATCAGCCTGAGCTGAGGAGGGATGCCTGCCTCAGGGGCTGCCTTGCTCTCCTTTTGGGCATAGGCCCTACCCCTTATTTTCTGACATCTGCCTACTGCCCCATCCCTGGAACCATGGATGCTACCTGTCGGCCGGTGGGTGTTTGTTTCCAGTCCGTGGGCTTCGCTGCTCTCCTGAGGTACTTCTGGCTTCTCCAGCCTGTGTCCAAAAAGGCTGTTTTGTGAACAAAGAGGAGTGTGTAGCCTCGTGGTCAATATGGGCTTTGGCATCAGACAATATGGCTTGAACCCCCCACTCACAGACCCCTTCCTGAAGCTGGATGACCCTGAGCCGATTACTTTGCCTCTTGGAGATTCGATTTTCTTACATCGAAAATGGGACTGGATGCCTAGACCTCACCCCCTTGGGTCTGACCGTTAGAATGTGTGGTAGCTTCTAATTGCCAGCGCCTGTGTCTGTGGGCTTGCTCGGGGTGACAAGTGACAGGCTGGATGCTGCGGAGCTAACGCTCTCCAGGTGGTATGAGTAAACATCCAGGTTAGGAGGGAGAAGTTTCTTAGACCGCAGGACCTACAGTCCTGGGCAAACAGGGCGGGCTGCTTTTCTGCTTCCAGGAGCAGCCTCGGGGGACTGATGGGAGCCAGGGTATAAAACCCCACCTCCCTGGTGAGGGTGGCTGTGTGCATGCCCAGTGTCTCGCAGAGTCCCTTACCAGGACTGAGCCCTGATTACTCACAGTGGTCACTGCTCACCCTCTGTGTCTCACAGCCTTGAGACTGGAAGCACCTCCTTGCAAAGCCCCAGTCCAGCTGATGTGCACACCACAGTTTTTCTGCTCCACGCAGAGCCCCTGTGTGCATCTCCCAGAGTAGCTGTGTGGACCCTTCCTCGGCTGCCAAGCCCTGTCGTGGGGACAGAAACCTCAGCAGCCAAGGCACACGCAGGTTGGATGTGTGGTCAGATGCTACTTGGCTGGCCTTGTGCCACCTCTTCCTTGGTTTGCTGAACACCAGTCAAGTCCAAAACCCCTGTCTGGCTGGGGCTGCCTTTCTAGAAGCCACTAACAAGTCAGAGAGAGGCGAGGTTTCAGGGTGTGGGTTTCCCAGCACAGGAACCCGAGGTGCCTTCTGACTGGGAACTGAGTACAAACTCCCTATACTGCCCGCTCATTGGTTTGGTGTTATCCCATATAAAGACTCACTTTTTTGTGTTTGTGTATCACAAATACCATTTCCCCAACAAAATACACAACCACCGCACACATCCGCGTTCCTTGTACTCCCACAAATCATACCCCACGCTCTCTAAACCCCATCTAACACCTGATATTAGTGATTGCAGAGATGCTGAGAAACCTATCCGGAACTCAGTGTCTTAAGATACCAGCTCTTTATTTCCATTGAGGGAGTGTGTACAACACACACCAAAGTTGTCTCACGTGGGGGCCAGAGCTAGGTTATTTACACACTAGCTCTCAACTGTCAGTAGCTGAGACAGCTCGTGGGGCCTCGACCTCCTGGCTGCTGTGGCCTGGCCCGTGTGCTGGCCAGCCAAACCGGATGCCTCGGTCGGAAAGGGGTCGTGGCAGAGAGCTGCCGCCCTTGTCCTAGAAAGCCATCAGTACATACAGGAAGAGTGGGTCCCAGGGGACTAATGGGAGGACACTCACAATATCTGAAACTCCTAATGAAAAAGTCAAGAGCAAGTTCTGGCAGGCGGTATGACCGGAACCGACCGTGCTCTCAGCTAATCAGCTGTTTGGCTACGAGAGATAAAGGACTAGTTGTGAGTAGGTAGCAGCCCACCCACTCCAGGTTGTGTCATGCAAAGAAGCAGGACCAAGAGAGAGTCTGCCACTTCTGAACAGATCAGTGAGAAGCTGTTTCTACTCGGGTGGACAGAACGGGTGGGAGAGGGTGTCAGTGTGTTTGTTGGTGGGACTGAAGGTCGGGGGGTGTGGGGGGGGGGCCCTGCAAGAAGAGTTGTATTCACTCTGGTAAAATGGAGAAAGGCCTTCTCCTCTTGGGCCAGTGATGATGGCACAGCCAGGCCCTGGTCAGGAAGAGCTAATGACCATCACATTCATTGTGAGCCAAATCCAACCTGAGAGGAGTTGTGCCTGGGACCCAAGGGGGCCTTTGACCCAGAGGCCAGAGTGAGGGCAGGAAGTGCTGGGGCAGTTGAGGTCATTTCTTTTTTTTTTTTTTCTCTTTTAAAGGAGCCTCTTTCTCACACTATGCTTCCTCTTAGAGGGCATGTGATTGGCTAGATGGTGGGTGAAATGTGGAGAATTCAGACAGACTGGGAGTTGGTAATTTTGGCTCATGAGAGCCTTTCTACAACCTCTGTTATGAAGGGCCTACACGTCCCCAAGAATGGAGATCCCAGGAAGCCTCACCTGCCATCATCCTGGCCCAGGTCATCATCTTTCCTTACCTGGACTAACACAACAGCCCTCCGATGTGTCTCCCTGCCTCCACTTATGTCCCCTCTAATCCAGTCACCTTACGGAAGTCTTCCCCAGGCTTCCAGGGAGGTCCTTTATCTGGGGGACAATCTCAGGAAACACCTGAAGGAAGGTGGGAAGTGAGATGAGAGGGCAGGCAGCCAATAAAGGGCATGGTATCAAGCAGGTCACCACGTGGGTGACTGGGGCTTAGTTCCACAGGAAAATTTCTGAGAAATGGTATAAAATACATGCTCAGAATTAGCCTACCAAGAGGTGAGGGACTCAGGTATATAGCCAAATATCCCATCAATCTTTGGTTGAGGGCTGCTCCTGGTGGCATGGGTCCCCTAGAATTTGGAGAAAGGCCTCAAACAAAGCCACAGAGCAGCTGCAAGTTGGAGGGTGAGCTCTGAAGTTCGTGTGGAAGTGTTCAGACACAGAGAGCACACTTCTAAGATCATAAATCAAATCGTGTCCTACTTCCCCATTAAAACAAAGTAAGGCCTTCTCAGTGCTCTCAAGATCAGGTTCTCCAAGGCCCCATATTCTTCAAGGACCTTCAAGGATCTGTCCACAGCCTCATCTCTTGGCACTTGGCCGTGGTTAGTTTCTAAACATACCCATCTCCTTCTGGTGCAGGGCCTCTGGCTTGGACTTGCTTCTGACTCCTCCCCAGGCTCCAGCAAGTCTGACCACCCCTCATTATTACTCTCTTTCTCTTTCATGGCATCCTGTCTGGTTTCTTTCTGATTCCCAGCACAGTATATAAATATTTTATTTATTTGTTCATGTATTTATCATATGTCTCTGTTTTGTTCATCATCACAGCCTCAGAACCTAGCACAGAGTCGAACTCTTGGCTCAGTATCCTAGATAAGCACTTGTTGGATGAATGAATGAATGAATGAATGAACGAACGAACGGGTGATGAATGAACTTCCAGGGTCTCTGTATGATTTTCTGTCTAGGTGTTACTGTGTTTTGCTTCCTCAAATACCACTTCTTCCTCTAGACTGGAAAGAATCCCAAAGCTTTCTATAGGTCTCTCTTATAGGGTCTGTTTAGAATCATAGAGGTAGAGGACAAAATTTGTCATGCTCCTGCCTTCTGGCCATTAATTAACTTACACCTCCAGGACAGATGCTAATGTCCTTGACCACTGTTTCAGCACTTTGCCTGTGTTAATGCATAACAGCCCTTGGAGGAAGAAAATATTCTTAGCTTCATTCTACAGATGGGGAAACTGAGGTTTAAAAGAGCCAAGGAGGGGTGCCTGGGTGGCTCAATGGGTTAAAGCTTCTGCCTTCGGCTCAGGTAATGATCCCAGGGTTCTGGGATCGAGCCCCGAAACTGGCTTTCTGCTTGGCGGGGAGCCTGTTTCCTCCTCTCTCTCTCTCTCTCTCTCTCTCTCTGCCTGCCTCTCTGTCTACTTGTGATCTCTATCTGTCAAATAAATAAATAAATCTTAAAAAAAAAGAATTTAAAAAATATATATATAAAAAAGAGCCAAGGAACTTGCCCACAGTCAAAGCCTTGTTTCATCCAGTGCTACCTGGCCCTAGAGTGCATGGTCTTGCCCTCTTTGCTGTACCAAACTGGCTCTAGAAAAAGTATTTATTGAGCCTCTTCTGGGTGGGACTGGCCCATTTCCTTCCCAAGGAGCCTGTTTTCAGTAATTTGTGATCCTGTGTGCGTTCCTTATGTTAGTCCAAATCTGTGGCTTCAGTTCATGTGTATCTCCTCTGGTTTAGTCTTCCTGGGATATCAGGTGTTCTGTCAGTTAGAAAGGACCTCAGATCGGTTCTGACCGCCAACATTTCAGGCTTCCAACCAGAGACGTGACATATCAGAGTAGCCATTCATGAAGCACCTATGGCTGTCTGGCAATGTCTGACCCAAACCACACACATGAACCCATTTAAGTCCGACAATAGGCAAAGAGATAGGAGCTGTGTTCCACGCCATTTCTACAGATGGCGCAGCCAACTACGGAGGATGGGAACACCTGTCTGGACAAGGCTGATCAAGTATCTTTACATATATTTAAAAGCAGGACCTCAACCAGGATGAGGTATGAGGGACAGACTTCTAAGATGATCCCCACAGTTCCCACCCTGCTGGCATTAGCCCCTGCCCTTGAGTTTGGGTGAGACCTGCGAATGTGATGGACCAGCACTTGAATGATTAGGTTACCAATCATTTAACTTTGAGTTGATCAAAGGGAAGATTATCCAGGATGGGTCCGACCTAATCAGGGGAGTCTTTCAAAAGAGATGAAGTGTCTAAAGAGTGTCCTGCTGGCTTCAGAAAGCAAACAGCCATGCTATGAACTACCTGGTGGAAGGGAAGGCCTCTAGGAGGACCCTGAGATCCCCGGGACCTAGTCCTGAAACCACAAGGAATGGTCTCTGCCAACAACCTGAACAAGCTTAGGAGATGACCCTGAGCTACGATGAGACACCGCACCTGGCCAACACCTTGGAGTTCAACGTGGTGAGACTGAGTGGAGAATCTGGCGAAAATGTGGTGGACTCCTGACCCACAGAAACTGTGATATAAGTGGGTTCTTTGAAGCCACTAAGCCCCTGGTCATTTGCAATGCACCAGTAGAAAATGAACTTATGAGCCCAGGGTCCAAATTTCTTAAGGAGGTACAGCGCCTGTCCTGCGTGACAGGGACGGTGGGCGCCTCCCTGTTTCTTTAGCCCCACCCGAGTCCTATCTCTGTTCGGATTTTTCTAACTTGTTTTCTTCTTTGTCCATAGTCTTTGCCCCATTATCTTTTGGGTTGTCGGCCTTTTTCTTAACGATTCCAAGAGCTTTTTATAGATGAAGGCAATTAGTCTTTCGTTTTACTGTATGGTAATATTTCAGGTTCGGTTGTCATTAAACATTGTTTATAGTCTTTCTGATATGCAGAAATGTAAAAGATGTTATGTTGTTAAAATTATCCAGCTTTTCTTTTATGACTTCTGGGTTGGTATATATTTTAAAAGGCCATCCTCACTTCAAGGTTATTTTTAAAACTCCCCCATGTGTTTTCATCTATCTTTGATCCATCTGGAAGTTATTTTGGAGCAAGAGATAAGACGCAAAACAACGATTTTTTTTTTTTTCAGATGGCAACCCAAATGTCTCAGTACATTTGTTGAATAATCAACCTTTTCCCCAATCTGAAATGTTGCCTTTACCATATAGCCAATTTCCATATGTATGTAGGTCTATTTCTGGACTCTTTTCTGTCCCAGTAAAGGTTCTATTTTTATGCCAGAATCACAGTTTTAATTGCTGCGCTTCGTATTTTATGTTGATAACCAAACCAGTAGGGCTTGGTGTTCCTCACTGCTCTTTCTTAGAATTTTCCTGATAGTCTTGCATACTATTATTGTAAGAAATTTAGAGTCAGCTTGTCACTCCTTCTCCTTCGCAAGTCCTTTTGGGATTTTACTAGGATCAAATTAAATTTGTGTGGACTGTAGAGAGAATTTATATCCTAAAACAGGAAGTCATTCTAGCCAAGATTTGGATATTGTTGGTTCACAACCCACACTGGACCTTTCCAGGTATAATCTGAAATTGGCCCCTCTATGTGGAGGGCCGTGAGAGATCAAAGAGGCAGACCACTCCAGGTTGGTAGGTGGTAGGTGTAATCAACAAAGAGAACTTACATACCAGGCTTGCCTTTAGCAACAGCCAGACAGAGGATCTCCATGCCCACCTACCAAACCGTAGAAGTTTATAGAGAGGCCTTAACCGGGTTCACTCATGTACACCATGCAGGTGTTCTCAACACCACATCAACATCTCAAGGCCGTGTCCTCGGAGCAGGCCCTGGGAGCAAGAAAGGCAAGTGGAACCCACATTCCCAGGACGACCAGGGAGGGGGCAAGAGGCCTCCGAGTGCCCAGGTCCAGCTATCAGGTCAATGAGCAGTCATGTCTTTCAATGACCTTCTCCAGCAGCTATGTCTCTCCCTTTATTCATGTTTCTCAGAAGCATCTAGATGTCTTCTGTTCATGTGGGGTTATTTGCAGGGAGTTCATCTTCCTGTGGCCACTGAAAATGGGATCTTTTCTTCCATTAGATGTTCTGACCAGTAGCCTCCAGGGTACGTGAAGGCTATTATTTCTGTGTATTAATGTGGCTTCTAATAGCTACTCAGTTAATCCTCTGGGTTTTCCAAGTATCCCAGCATTTCATCTGTAATGAATGCCCTTGGTCTTCTCATTGCTTCTCACCTCATTACATTTGCTGGCGGCTCCAGGGCAATTGGGAAATTTTAATGGCCTGAGAGACATGAGCTGTTGCTACAGATTTGGGACAGTTTCTGCTGTTTCACCATTAAAGATCATAGTAGTTTTTGACTGAAGTTATAATGAGGAACTATTCATTATTCTTGCTTTATTAAGAATTCCTCTTGTCAGGAATGGATGTAAAATTTTATCAAATGTCTTCGGAGTATCTGTGGAAGAGGTCACAGCATTTCCCTTCTCATGTGGGGACTCTTTATTATGTGAGGGCTCTTGTGGAAGGTGTTCCTAATGGTGACTCACCCTAGCTTTCTCGGTTGGTAACTTTTTTGCTGTGGTGGATTTATCTTTTCACGGCCGTGGTGTTTGTGTTGCTGTTAGAATTTTAGACCAATCTACATATGTTTTTTTAGATAAGATCTAGTTCTTCTCAGTGCATCTCCTCAAAGCCTGTTAGCCAGTCTGTTCACCCACATCCCAAGCGGGGGCCACAACCTCTGGCCTCAGGCTTGGGACAGATGCAGCATCCAGATGTTCCTTTCCCAAGCTTCCAGGAATGATTGCCCTTTGTCAGGACACATGGGGAACACTCCAAGGTGAGTCCTCAGAGGGAAGTGGGAGCAGTACCCATTAACCCACTCCTCTCCCACTCTGACCTCCCCAGAGAAGCCTCAAGAATTCTCTGTCCGCCAGCTGGGCAGGGTGGGACCAGATCCTTGCCCTTGTGGAGAGAGATGCTGCCACCTCGTGGCAATCTGATCGCCAGGCAGTGAGTCAGCCCTGCCAAGAGCCACCCTTTCCATCCAGAAAGACCCAGGCCTGTCACTACTCCCAGCCGGGGGAAAAGGTCCCTGAACAGGGGGCATGGGCCGCCAGGAACAGCAAGTGGTCCTCCTAGAATCCACCAGACCCAGATCAGGCACTGGCTGAGGAACCCTTCTTGGCCCAGCAGCCTGATGGGTCAGTTAGGGGACTCTGGCCACCTTTCCTACCCTGTGCTGGCTCCCCCCAGACCTCCCCTCTCCCATAGCCGCACCTGCTGTCCCTCGCTGGCAGACTGCAGTGTCTTGTTTCACCCAGATGTCCTTTGTGGTGGCCACAAAGCCAGGCCTCCCGCCGGACACTTCTGGTGTTGGCATCTTGGCCAGAATGGTAGACTTTAAGTGATCATAGTCCCCATGTTGTCAGCCAGCCACACATGTCATTCACTCACTCTTTCACTCAGAAAAACCTCAGCTAAGGCTCTGGTTGTGAAAACAAGTGCGGGTGCTGGGGACAGGACCAAACCATGTCTTCATCTTTGCCAGCAGGGAACTTGGAAGCTCTGGTGCCGCAAAACACGTGCGGCCACCCTCCTCACCCCCACCCCCACCCCCGCTTACCAGTCAGAGACGGACCACTCGGGTTCGAGTCCCGGCACCTCCACTTCCTTGCATTGAGACCTTCGGCACATTACTGGGACTCACTTTCCACACCTTTGAAGTGAGGATAATAATGGCATTTACCCCTTGGCTACCGGGAAGGAGTAAACAGGTTGTCGAGTGGAGAGCACTGAGTGAGCTTTACAATGGCTTAAGTAAGTGTGAACGGACTTCAGTCCCCGTCATGGGCATGCAACGTTGCTGGGTGGGTCAGAAAAGCAACACTGCAAAGATCTATCATTTTTTCTTGGTAACTGCTCATTTTTTCAAAACGGGGGAAAAAATCAAATCCTGAAGGAATGTGGGAATGAAACTTAATATTGGTCCCATTTGGCTGCTAGCCCGCTGCTGTTGAAATTGAATTTCTCTTTGGTGGAAAAAAAAAATAACCAGACGATACGGCAAAATAATCAAACTGGCAACGGGGCCTGGCCAGGCCCTTCCTGTTAAACATTCAGATGGGTAATGAGTTGAGAATCCAGGAATATTGGATGGGCCCATGTTCCTTGTGGCTTCCTCTGGAAATAGATGCTGTAAATTGAGATCCACACAGAATGGCCGGGAGACGGGGCTGGGAAGGACTTGGTGGGAGGAAGGGGGCTTGGCTGGCTGGGCGTCAGGCATAATATGAAATCCAGAACAGTTACCATGTCAGTCTTGCTAAAACTGCCCTGGCCTTTACTCTCCCAGCCAAAGAGAACCCAGCAGATGGTGTGTGTTGGACAGATCGGTCCAGAAACTGGGCGTACCCACAAGAGCGTGGCTACCTTGTTGTAACTTATTTTATTTCAGATTCTGGTTCTCTGGCTTGTAGCACTGGGTGAAGCTGGGGCTTCCTGGTGTGTGGGGGTGGGGGGGGTTGGGGGGAGACCCCTGAGATTCCTGGAGGTCTTTGGGCCTGTCACTCCCAGGACGGACACAACAGAAGGCTCTTCCTCAACAACCACCCCCTGCCTCACAGGTATCATTATCGGATGTGAGCCTCAGGGCAGGTCCATGGGAGGGGAGTATTGCTGCCCCATTTTTTTGATGAGAAAACTGAGGAGTATCAAGGTTAAATAACTTCCTCAGGTCATATAGCGAGAACACAGTGGACGGGAACATGATACAGGCTTCAAGTGGCTTTAAAGCTACCTGGGAGGTGGGGTAGTCTGGAGGCAAGCTGCAGGGCTCTGTCCTCAGCGCTGTCCTGGTCAATGCTTCTATTAGTAGCCTGAGTGAGGACACTGCAGCTAAAGTAGACTTTCACACAGAGCCCTGATGTGATTCACCTTCTGCCCATTCCCAGGTCTGGGGATCAGTGCATCTACCACTGGCCACCCTTGGTCCAGAGATGTGTGTGACCTGATTTGGTCCAGTCAGGTTAAAGGGAAAGTTGTTGGAAGAGCGGTTCCTTTCCCTTCTGTCTGTCTCTATGTCTCTCTGTCTCTGTTTCTCTCATTTGTCCTCTCCTTCTCTCTGGACATGAATAAGGTAGCACATGCCCACAGCAGCCATCTGCAGGCTTCCAGAGACAACACTGTGATGTTAACCTCGTGGGTGGGGAGTGGAGAGCAGAAAGAGTCCTTACCACGACAATAAGGAGCAGCCGTACCTCTAGCCTACCCCATCTTGGGGCTGATCGCTGCCACTGAAGATCTTAATTTTCCTTACGGTTAAAACCGTTTTGAATTAAGTTTTTCTGTGACTTGTGGCTGTCGTTATCCAAAGCCCAGGCAGCCAAAGCAGTGATGGCCCATGTCAGGGGTCTTGTTAATGGGCTCACTTGATGCCACCCTGGACAGACTGGACCAGTCCTCTGAGCAGCGCCTGGGGGTGTCTTTGGCTCACCACCCCTAGAAATACTCCCAATGAGGCCTCGCAGAATTGCCCTCAGCCTGTTTGGGTGATTGGTCTAGGCCCCGACGTGCGACTTCTCCATGCTGAACTATTGCAGAATATGTTTTGAGACAGCAGTTGGAACTCTAACGCTCTCATTCCTAGACGTCTAGTTTTATGACGTTGACTGAACCATAGTTATGTTCTTGTTTGTGTCGGAGGAGATCAATTTCATATTTCTTCAGAACATATGTCAGTTTTCCTGCCAAGGGATATGGAAACGAAGGAAGACCTTTGACTGGCCCTCACTGAGCTGGGCTGAGTGGACTGGGGGGTATCTTTGAGGAGTACTGCCTCCCGGAGGTGACATACCATCCCTTCTCCGCCCCATTCGTGGAGAGGGGTGGCTGTGCCAGTGGGCAGAGGGAGGCAGGATGGTAGTGCTGGCCCAGGTTGGTCACCCTAGTGATCACAGAAGAGAGACATGGGCGGTCCAAACCCCACCATGCCCGCAGCTGCCTCAGTTGCTGTCATGGAAGATGAAGGGCTCTGTGTCTTCTCATTCTTCCCCTTCCTCCTTCACAGTTTTGAAAGCTCTTCTCTAGCCTTAATTAGCAAGGGTGAGACCAAATTAATTAATCTCATGAAGAGTAATGATGGGGACTTCATTTGACCTCAGCAACCGGCACCCCTTTCCTGATCTTCAGGGAGGCAGGGCTGGATAACGCTGACAGCTGGCCTTCAAGCCAGGCAGACCTTGGCTCAAATCCTAGCCACATGACTTTTACATTTATGACCTTGAATATGTCCGAGGTCAGTGTCCCCATATGTAAAATGGGCTCATAGCGTCTCCCTTGCACAGCTGCAGTGAGGAGTTAAGGAGCTGGAGATGGACGATGGTTTTCATGGTGGTGGTCACCAGAATGATGTTTTTTTTTTGACACCAATTCTCCACCACCAACTGGTGTCCCACAATGCAATTCAATTCTAACACTGTCCACCTGGAGTCTGTGTCAGATCCCACATAAGCTAAGGGACTCAGTCCTACAGGACTGTCCCACTTCAGATCCCAGTCAAAAGTCCTGGGCTACCCACACTTCTGACCAACTGGCTATAAACCAAGGGTTCTCATGACTGCCCCCCGCCCCAGGTTGGATAGTTTGATAGAATGGCTCAACAGAGCTCAGGAAAACACTTTACTTACATTTACAGGTTTATTATAAAGGATATAAATGAATGTCCTGATGAAGAGGTATATTGGGTGGGGTCCAGAAGGGTCCCATGCCCAGGAGCTTTATGTCCCTGTGGAGCTGGGATGGGCCACCCTCCTGACTCACGGAGCACTTCCAACCCAGAAGCGGTTGGAAGTGCTCCAAATCTCACTGTTCAAGTTTTTATAACCCCATCTCCAGCTCTTCTACTCTTCCTGGGGTTGGAGTATGGGGCTTAAGGTTCCTATCCTCTCTTCACTTGTCTTTCCAGTGACCAGCCCCCGTTCTGAAGTTATCTGGGGCTCCCCTGCGTCATCTCATCAGCATAAACACAGATGTGCCCAGAGGGGCTCATTATTAATCTTTCGGGAAATTCCAAAGGTTTTAGGAGCTCTGCGCCAGGATCAGGGGACCGTGACCAAATAGGTTTCTTATTAGACCACATCATCATCATCTTGGAGGGAGACCTTGTCATTGCTGTGTCAGATTAAAATGGCCCCTGCATTTGCTATAAACCTGTGACCATCCTGCACCGTCACCACCACCACGGGGGAGGCAGGTGCCCCAGATGCCTCCAGGAGCTGAACCATGTGGCAGAGCAGAATCACAGAAGGTTCCTGAGGACTGAGAGAGGAAGCAAACCCTTTCTCTCTGTGGGGTTCATCACCCGCTTGCTGCCATCTGGCTTCCTGCTTCCCTCTCCCTGACTCTCATTCACCTCCACCCTGACTCTGTCCCCTCTGTGCCCTGGGCCTGGACAGTTGCCCCAACCAGAGTCTGTTACCTGGAGCTGATTTCTAGATTCCCAGGCTGGCACCTGCCTCTCCAGGGGTGTTCCCAGGCTTCCTGCACTAGACCAGCCATTCTGCAAAGGTGGGATCTAGGTCTCCCTGCTGGGTCTTCCACACACCAGGCTCTCTCAGGAACTGCATTTCCTCCTCGTCCTGAGAGTTAGCTCCTGTGTGATTCATCATCCTCCTTGAGGGGTTCCGGAGTCCTCCCTCTCCTGTGACCCTGACACCACCTGGGCACTTAAGATCACTCAAACCTCCGGCCCCACAACCCAGGAGGATCTGGTAGCCCTTCCTAGGATTTGGGCAAATCCCAGGCAGCTGACTGCTGCTTCGCCTGCCTCGATTTACCCCACACTAGACCTGAACTCAGAGCTCAGCCCTTCCCCCAAGGCCAGCAAGCATTTCACAAGGGTGGCCACTTGGCTGGGGGGAGGAGGGGTCAGGGAGGGCACATCTCACACCCTCAGCCTCCGGCTGCTCCCTGCTTCACTTCTCTCTTCCTCTCCTCTCTCTCCTCCCCCTCCCACAGCAACAAATGGATTTTTCCTCTTGCCCCAAGCAAAGCAAGTCCTCCCACACCCAGGCCTGGGAGATCTCACCTTCTGTTGTTAGCACTCCTCAAGGTATTGTATCAAACCAAATTTCCTCCCTATGAGGAAAAAAGGTTCATCTTCTTCAGCTCACCTACCCTGTGACAGGCACTCCCTGCGGTCCCCAACCTCACCCTCCCTCTCACCCACTTCCTAGCACATCCCAACCTTTTCCACACCACCTCCCCCTTCACCTCCCCCTTTCCTGTCTCTCTCCCTACAGCAAGACCCTCCCTCCCCCACCCAAGAGGACTCTGCCACTGCTGTTCTTAGGCCTCTCCATTCTGGACCTCTTTGCGTTTGCTGCCCACCGCAGATAAACTTCCTCAAGTAGGTCAGGGCGGGGGCCGATCCCTGTTTCTGTTCAATTCCTGACTTGCAGGCTGCAACTCCTTCCTTCTGAAGAGAACTCCTGGAAGCAGGTGAGTGGGATATATTATTATGAGAATCCTGTGACACTCTGAAATGTCACTTACATGTATGTACGTAGGGGGTGGGAGGCAGAGCTCCTCGGAATTGACCCCACATCACGCTCGAGAATTCCCACTCGAGGCATCCAGTGGAAACCAAGCCTGTCAGGGGAATGCCCTCCTCCCCCTTGATTTTGATTCCGGCCTCCCCGTAGGGTGGGAGAGCTGTCCACTCCGGAGCTGTCTAGGTGGTCATTAAAGCATGTTTAGCTCCAAGGAAGGGAGGGACCCCTGCTGCAGCACTGGCTGCTTAAATAAGGAGTGGAGTCCCATGTGGATTTCCCCCAGTACACGGATGGTCAGCACTGGGAGGCCCAGTGGCCTCAGGCCAGAGTTCGGTGGAAAGCCGTGCTGGCCTGAGGCGTGAGCCAGCAGCTCCTGGGGTGCCAGGCGAGCTGGCTGGAGAAGCAGAGCAGAAGCTCCCTCTCTGGCCAGGGGCCAGCAATGGGCTGACCGGCACTGATGGCCACCAAGGACCGCCCCCAGCATGAGGTCCCCCGGGGCCAGGCCGCCTGAGTGCTGGGCCTAGGGCAGGCAGACCCCGAGCGGCACCCCTCACAGGCTGCGTGTCCCGCAGGTGCACGACCGCCTAGACCGCTACTGCTGCGGCTTCGAGCCCGAGCCGTCGGACCCCTGCGTGGAAGAGAGGCTCCGAGAGAAATGCCGGAACCCAGAGGAGCTGCGGTTGGTCCACGTCCTGGTACGTCCTCTGTCTCCCAGACTCCCGTCTTCCTGTCTCCTTCGGAGGATGCGACTCCGGAGTTGCGGAGATCACATGACACGGGACGTTCCCAGCCCTGTTCTTTTCAGCAGCAGGAGCCTTTGTCTGAACAATGTTTCTGGGAAGCCACCATGCATCAAACTGGCCCCAGTGGGCCTTTGCCGATACGGTTGAGGTGGGAGCACTCCACCGTCCTGTCGAGAGACTACAGGGGACCCTGAGGGCCCCTGGAAGCAGGTGTGGGAATTGTGTGTCTGGGGAGCCGCCCCCACCATCCCGGCCAGTGTAGGAACTATGGCATGGAACAGGGAGGGCAGTTTCCGAGGCCGCAGGGCTGGGCAGTGGCAGTGACAGGACTCTCCTCCGGCCTATAGCTCACAGGCTCGTGACAATCTGAGGAACCCTGGGCTGCCTCCTGTGAAAAGTAGAGCCCACGATGGGAAGTGGTGTGCCGAGGCCATCAGAGACAGGGACAGGAATGGCAGAGCAGCCACTTCTGCCCAAGGAGCAAGGGGCCACCCTCAGGAAGGGCTACTCTATCTTCTCCCCCAGTGACCCTAATGTCCCCAGTGTCTTCCCCTGGCCCGTTGTTTGTGGAGGGTAGCTGTCAGCACGGTGTCCGGGCTGAGCGTCAGGCAGGCCACACCAGCCCGGAGGCTGGGTCTGCCTCCTGAAACCACGGGGTGGTAGGAAATCTCCAACTCTTGTCCTTAGAGCCCGCTCCCCTCTTCCCTGGTAAAAGGCCCTCACACCGGGAGAGGTAAGGCTTTTATAACTATTATTCACCCTTGGGGGGCGGGGGGAGCCATTTCACAGATCCCCTAGGACAGCAGATTTTGGAAGGAGTCATCAGGCTTCAAAAAATAGATGATCCCTGATGTATAGAGAGGGGTGAGGGGGAAGAGACAGAGAGAGGGAAAGCTAGGGTCCTGGAGGCAAAAGTTCATAAGTTAATCCGAGGGTGATGGGGAGAATTATGGGAAAATACCATGGAATCCTAGAGAATGTCTAGGAATGGGGCGGATGGGGGTGGGAGAAGGGAAGACTGGGCCTCCCATTCCCAGCCACACCGTATTTTTAAAGTGCTAAGGTATTCCCGTTTGCTGGTTTTAGTGTTCAAAGGGATTAGGAGTCGCTAAACTCTTCTCTGGGGATAGATGGATATGGCGCCCAAGGCTGGAAGGTGTGTGCGTTCTTGGTGACACTCAGGGGAACACGCAGGCGCAGAGCAGCCACCAGTGGCCCAGACGGGTGAGGGTGTGTGAGCATGCGCGTACGCAATCTGCCCTGAAGCCCCAACCTGATGGGGGGCTCCCTCTGCACCTGTTCTCACCCGTTCTCACCCGTTCTCCTCACCCCTCGGCGAGGGGCTCCAGTTCTCACCCGTGCTCCTCACCCCTCGGCCACCAGAGCAGGAATCGGTCCCTCTGCCTTGCAGTTTCTCAGGGTGTGTCTTTGCACTACTGGTCCAGGTTGGACCTAACCAGCTACTTATTAACTGTGTGACTGTGTGCAAATTACTTAACTTCTCTGTGCCCTTGATTCTGTAAAATGGAGCTGATGCTAAAGGCTCCCTTCTAAGGTTGCTGGGAGGGTTCACTGAGACGGTGCCTGGAAGCACTGAGCACAGCACTACCATAAAGTCAGATTACAGCTCAGCGCAGGGGAACCTTCCGGGCAGGTAGCAGGGTGCATCGTGGGATTGTCAGCTCAGGGCCCCCAAGACCCTTAACACTGACAGAAGCCATGTGTACCAGCTAGGCTACAACCTCACCCATCCCTGTCCCTGTCCGTCTTCTTCCCTGAGGTCCGAAGCAGTGATCCATCCCATCTGGTCTACATCGATAATGCTGGCAACCTTCAGCATCCCGAGGACAAGCTGAACTTCCGGCTGCTGGAGGGCATCACTGGGTGAGGGTCAGTGGGATTGGATGGAAGTTTGGAGGCGGAGGCCCAATAGCCCTTGGGACCTTGACCCATGGTCCTGAGTGCTCTGCAGCCTATTAGACAAAAGCTGCTGGGTCTGAGCCCTGGGAGGAGGTGGGGAGCTGGGAGGACACAGGCAGCAGGCACCCCCGTATCCAGAGGGCCTCCTTGTCCCAGAGGAGGAGCAAGCGTGGGGAGTCCTCCTTTCCTGCTCACTCACTGCAGGCAGCTCAGCCTTCTTCGGGCTTCTCCTGGCACTTGCCAAGCACAGCAGCTGGCATTCACCTGGGATAGCAGAGCTGGTTTCCCCAGCTTCTCTGTGGGATGGGGGACCCATCCAGAAGCCCCAGCCCCTGCCTGTTTTCACAGCAGAGGTGGTAGGAGGGTTCTCTGAGGACGAGTCAGCAGGTGAGCCCCAGGCATTCTGCAGGGCACCTGTGCCAGGCTGGCCAGCCGTGCAATTCCTGGCCATCTGGCTTCACCGATACCGGGCATTTTCTGAGATCACTTTTGCTTTTCCCTTCTGTCCTGGCCCGGGGGACCTGCCTCCAGGTTTCCTGAGTCAGCCGTGCAGGTTCTTGCCTCAGGGTGTCTACAGAAGCTGCTGCTCCTGTCCCTGCGGATGGACCCTGTGTTCTGGGAGAGTCAGGGCGGGCGGCAGGGGCTGAAGCGGGTGCTCCAGAGCCTGGAGCGGCGAGGCCAGGTGCTGCTGGAGCACATCCGGAAACATAACCTGACGCTCTTCAGGGATGAGGCCCCATAAGCTCCCCCGCTGCCCAGGCAAGGCTCTTCTCCCACTAGCGGGGCAGCACCCCCTGACCAGATGAGCTTCCATCCTCGTGGCCATGTTCTCTTGGGTTCCCCCAACCTGAAGACAAATTGGAAAAGCCTGAAGAAACCAGAGGATACTGTGGATGTCCCAGATGTCCCACCCGCTCGGGACGGTGAAGGTGGTGATGGGTGGGGGGGGGGTTCCATCTTACCGCCCTCCTTTCAGCCTTTTCGGCTCTGGCTATTTACTCCTTTGCACCAATAAATATGTTCAAGAATGTTCTAAGAACTGCTCCAGATACTATAAAATTGTGCCTCCCACATGCATGTGGAGGGTGGGCGCATGTGCACATGTGTGTTTGTGTGTGTGAAGTTTCCCTCTGAAGTCACCGAGCCAGAAGCTTGTCAGTAAGCAAGGCCCGAAGCCACCAGCAAGCACTTCAATGTCCTGATGTGAACAGGTATGCTCAGAACAGAAAGGCAGACGTATAAACAGTGTGTGGCCCTGCCCGGCTTGCCCAGCGCACATCAACCACCCAGGGCACGGCGGGGACACAAGGCCCAGCGCTCTGCTCAGCCCACTCAGCAGAGACCGGTCTCCAGCGCAGCCCTCATCACGGGCCTCTTCCTCCCTCGGGGGTGCTAGAGGGTGGAGGGAGGCTCCAAGCCCAGTTCTGCCTGCCTCCTCAGAACTCCAGGGCTGGGCCTCACACCTCCCGGGCTGCTTCTCAGCCAAGAGTGCCTCTGGCAGGGGGCGCAGGTCTCTCCCGGTGCTGTTCCTCCATGGGTAGCCCTGCCCTCCCTCCCGCCTCTGAAAACCTTTTGAAAAGTAGCCACCCTTAAGATTTTTTTCTCTTTTGATTTTCAGAGGACTGGACTTGAACAAGGCAGCTCTGGGTTCAGATCTGGCTGAGGCCACTTCATGGCTGGCAAATGACAAAGGTTTATTGGGCACCAGCCGTAATGACTAGTAACATTTCCTGGGCAATGACTATGCACCAGGCA
Source organism: Mellivora capensis (assembly GCA_004024625.1). Taxonomy (NCBI): domain Eukaryota; kingdom Metazoa; phylum Chordata; class Mammalia; order Carnivora; family Mustelidae; genus Mellivora; species Mellivora capensis. The sequence goes on along the minus strand of PISX010004744.1, from coordinate 22,305 downwards.
CTGTGACCATGGTTTGCCGATGGGTACGTGTGATTATTAGCATCTCCGCTGTACAGATGAGGCACGGAAGGGTTAAGGAATTTGTTCAAGGGTACCCAGCTCGGAGTTGGAAGGGTCAGAATTTGAACCCAGGCAGACTTGTCTTGAGCCCATAATCATCATGAAAGGGCTCCCTCTGCCCTGCCCGATCACTCTGACAGCTTCTCCTCTACTCCTTTTGGATTCAGCGCTGCTGATGAGGCGGGGCCGATTGCCTGGAACATGAAGCTGCACACTTCGACTCCTGGGCCAAGCATGGTCACAGGCATCTGGCTCCCTAACCATTGCTCTTTGCTCCTTAATGTCGGTTCAGGCTCTGAACTGTATCTTTCCTGCGAACCTGAGGCTTCCGCCACTTTGCATCCTTTCCAGAAAATACTCTCAGCCACAGGGTGTCCCGCATGCCTCTGCCTCCCCCAGCCATTGCCTCTGGAATAAGAAGGATGTGCCCAGCGAAGCAAACAGCTAAGGCTTCGGGAGGCGAGAGCCATGAGGGGTCTGCGGTGTGGGGGGTCTGCTCACCTGCACACCAGTCCTTGAGAAACCTGGGGTTTCTCAAGGTTCTGGGGTTCTGGTTAGCACGGCTCAGCGGATGCCTTTTTGGGAAGTGGGGTCTGGCAGAGCATTGGGGTATTATAGGGGCGGGAGGCCTTTGGGGCAAGAGGTGGGGTGACCTCTGCCACCCCTGGCATTGTCCAACCGAGGAGAGGAGTCACTGAGCCTCCAAGGAAGCAGACCAGAGCAGAAGGCGTCTTGAGGTAGAAGGTCGGATTCCATGCAGTTCACACAACAGCAGAGGCTGAATTCGGTAGGAAAATAGCATGGGGGGTCGTGGGTCAGCCCGGAGACATGGCAGGTGATGCTGGATGGCATCATCCAGGCTAGGGCATGCTGGATGGCAGGTCCACTGGGGGAGGCCTCGGGGGAGGAGGCAGCACCCAGCCAGGAGACACAGACACAGAAGCCCTGGGAATCGAGCCGCAGAGGTGGTGGGCTTTGATCACAGGATTGCGGGGGGCCTGGGAGGAGCTGGGCCTCCAGGGTGAACCAGGCTTGTCAGTAGGGAAGGCAGCCCGTGTGAGGTGTGACCTGAAGAATGCTTCTGTTAGTGTCTACAGTTCCACGGCACAACTTAGCTCCTACTGGAGGATTTCTCGGGGCATCTGGCTTTCTGAGGGGCGGCCGTCAGGAGCAGCACACCCCACCCCAGAGGGCAGGCAGAGGCAGGGTGATCTCTGGAGGGTTCCCAGTGCGGGCTGTGGAGGAAGTACAGGTCAAGGGCACCTGCTGGTGGGAGGCCCAGGAGACAAGATGAGTGAAGTAACTCATTTCAAGCTGATGGGTGTGAGAATATGGATTTTTGTCCAGTTTCCTGTGTGTCTGTCTCCCCAGCGGAGGATCATTTGCCAAAGGATCATTTCTACAGACCCTGCATCACACCAGGCAGCAAGGGCCTCCCCTCCTGGGGAGGGTCGCTGAGCACAACACTGGAGGCTAGTGCATAAGGCAGATCCAGCGATGACTGCTTCCCACGCGTCGGATTGCCTTGTTCTGGTGATGGCTGTCTTCGTGGAAAATACACGCAGGGCCGGTGGGACCCCAGGCACCCCGAGGACTCTCGTGCTGGGAAGGACTGGAGGCATTCCTTCCCTGCCCTGCGCACCTGGAAGCTCTGGCGCCCCACAAAGACATGTCTAGTCCTGGTGGGTGATAGGGTGGGTGTGGGATTGGGGCGGGGTTGCCCGACTTCCACCACCCCCCCCCCACAAAGGCTTCCTGCAGGACCCAGGCAGGAAAGCTGCAGCTGCCATTACCCAGACTCCCTCGAGGCCCAGCTGGGCTCAGTACACACATTAGATTCCATGATTTAGGTGCATTCAAGGGTCGGTTGGAAGGAGTGAGGTGGAGGGCGTCTTGCACCTCTCAGCTATTTTCAGTTACCAGCTCTGTGATGGTGGTTTTGACAGTGACCGTGACACATCGTGAGCCTGGAGCCGGGGCCGCTCTTCCTCCCAAGGATTATTTTTTTTTTCTCAACTTTTCATTTTGACATAATTAGGAATTCACAGTAGTTGCAAAGACAGTACTGGGAGGTCCTGTGTACCCTTCCAGTTTTGCCCAGTGGCTGCGTCTTCCGTACTTACAGTTCCAAAACCATGAATTTGACATTGGTGTTCTGTGTCTCATTTGAGCACCCATGGATTCATTAACCACCACGGCAATCGAGACACAGAACTGCCCCAGCACCAGGATGCTCTCCTTCCTGCCGCCCCTTCACTCTCTCCCACCCTCATCCCCGGCAGCCACACATCCGGTCTCCATCTCTACAATTTTCATCATTTTGAGAGTGGTATCTAAATGGATTCGCATAGCATGTAAATTTTCAAGAGTTACTTTTTTCTCTTCCCTCTGCACAACACCCCTGAGATCCAGCCAGATTGTTGCTTTTGCCAATAGTCTGTTCCTTTTTTATTACTGTTCCTTTTTATTAGTTAGTACCCCATGGTCCAGAGAGACCACAGTTTGTTTACTGTTTACTGAAGGACATCTGGGTCATTTCTCATTTTTGGCTAATACAATGAAAGCCGCTCTGAACATTCTTGTACTTGTTTTTGTGTGAACAGAATATTCTTTTTTTTTTTTTCTGGGGCAAATGCCCAGGAGTGCAATTTCATGGTAATATGTTTAATTTCTTAAGAAACTGCCAAACTGGGGCGCCTGGGTGGCTCAGTGGGTTAAAGCCTCTGCCTTCAGCCCAGGTCATGATCTCAGGGTCCTGGGATCAAGCCCTGCATCGGGCTCTCTGCTCAGTGGGGAGCCTGCTCCTCCTCTCTCTCTCTCTCTGCCTGCCTCTTTGCCTACTTGTGATCTCTGTCAAATAAATAAATAAAATCTTTGAAGAAAAAAAAAAAGAAACTGCCAAACTATTCCTAGGCTACCATTTCACTCTTCTCAGCAATGCATATGAACGATCTGGTTTCCCTGCATCTCTTCAGGCATTTGGTATCGTTCCTATTTCTTATTGTAGCTGAGGCAGGAGTGAGGCCTTCCTCCCACCAGCGCCTCTGCATTTCCACTGGGAAAATGGGAGTACGGGGGATTATTAACCTCGTGGTTATACAACAAACCTCCCCACCTCACATTTTCCACTAGTGGGAAAAAGGTAGTGTTACCAAACACAGCATAAGATGACAGCAATACAGCAAATACAGCACCCAAAAACCTGTTACATGAAATTCAACTTGGAGTGTTTTTCTAAAGCTTAGCAATCCTAGAAGAAGGCTGTCCTACCTGAACCTGGGAAGTCCCAACAGTACAACATTCCAAAAGAGATTACTGGATTATTTCCACTAGATGTAAGTGCCCAGAAAGCAACTACATCTTTTTGTGCTTTTTATTCCCCAAACAGAACAGAATTGTCTCAAATCCTAATATGCTGTGTGGCTTCACGAGGTTTTCTCTGAGACGTGAAACTCCTTTTTGTAAGGGCCCTGGAGTTCCCACAGCCAGCAGGACTCCTGAGGGAGACCCCACAGTGCTTTTCCGAATGAGGATGCAGCCCTGGGCTCTGCGTCTGGTGCTGACCAGAGTGACCTGGCCGGGCTGTCACCGTCTTCCACACTGGGTTGGGAGAGCGCAAGGCCACACCCCTGCAAAGTGGAAGGCAGCATGCCACTGCCTCCCTTCCACCCTCCCCACATCTGAGGAGTACTATTTGCAAACCTGGCACTGCCCTCCTGTGCTGGAGGGTGGGGGCCCAGATAGAGGAGAGCCCCCCATCAGCTCAGGGTTACATGCTGTTGGGTAGCACCTGGGGTGGGGGTGAGGGCTGAGGGACACCTCTGAGGGGTTTGCTTTGGGCTGGGGGGTCCGTGTGTGCTCCCTTCCCAGACCTCGCACTGGCCTGCTGCCCCCCCACCCACAGCCAGTGAGGCACCCTCAGAGCTGACTCATGGGGTGCAGAGGTTGTCGCTGGCTATTGGGATGGGCTTCTGTCAGAGATGCTCCTGGGCACCCTAGATCCCAGCTCCCGGGCTCTCCTGCCCTCATTGTCCCCCTGATTCTTTGATGGAGCTGTGTGAGGACACTAATTTAAAAGAAACAGTACCAACAAAATGGCATACCTTTAATGTTAAATGCAGCTCTTGTAATCCCTCTATGATAACAAAAGACAATTCTTGCCTGCTAAATTCCCAAAGTGTAAAAAACTGCAAATATGGGGATAATAGAAATAATGTACACCTTGCAAGGGTGTGGGGTACGAAGAAGTATGTATGCGTGAAACCCATGAGACTGTACAGTGAAGATCTGTGCAAGTCACTAGACAACTAAACATCAATAAAAGAAACATAGTAACAAAGCAGCAGCAAAAGCAGAAACAGGTGTCAAAGGGCCTGGGCTGGGCTGCCGGTTGTGGATCCAGGCTCCTGCCCCTTAACAAATGCTGTGACCTGGGGAAAGGGTAGCAACTTCTTTGTGAGCCCATGCAGTGGAACGTTCTACAGTCAGCTAGAATCTTGTTTTTAAAGAATAACTTTCAGTGACACGAGAAAGCGTTCATGTTACGATGTTAAGAGGAAAAAACAAAACAAAACCAAAAAATCCAGGACTAAGTTTCACAGGATCACAAATTTGCAAAAGCAGTATGGACACAGGCAGAAATCCATTGTTTCATGGAACAAACAAACCACTCGCGGAGCTCCTCGGCATCAGGGTCCTTGCAACACCCACACTGAGCCCTATAGCGGGCAGACCCTTGTGGGAGCGCAGTACCTTCCAGAACACGACAGGGCGGCAGAGCTGGGGTTTGGGGGATGCGGCAGGCCTCATGACTGGGGAGCTGGAGGAGACACACACTGCTTTCCAGAAGAGTTGCCCCTTGGGCAGAGTTTTTGTTTCTGTTTAACTGAGGTCAATAGTGACGTACATAAAGGGCACTGATCTCAAGTGTAAGCGGATGCCTGGTGACAAGGACAGTCGCCGTGCAACCACCAGCCAGATCAAGACATCCCCAGCCCGAGTTCCCTCCTGTCCAGCTCAATCTCGACCCTTCCCAGGAGCGATTCGGACTTCTCCCGCCATAGGTTGGTTTACCTGTTCCAGCGCTTCGTGTAAATGGAATCGTACAGTATATATGGTCACTCGGTATATATTTAATACTCTGTGAGATTTACAGTTGTGTGTACTCATATTTCATTCCTTTTTTTTTTTTTTAATTGTGTCCTGGGGCGCCTGTGTGGCTCAGATGATTAAGCATCCAACTCCTGCTTTCAGCTCAGGTCATGATCTCAGGGTCATGAGATTGAGCCCCGTGTGGGACTCTGTGCTCAGCACGGAATCTGCTTTGGAATTTTTCTCTCTCCCCGCTTCCTCTCCCAGGCCTCCCCCCCATTTCATGCTCTCTTAAAAAATAAAATCTTAGGGGCGCCTGGGTGGCTCAGTGGGTTAAGCCTCTGCCTTCTGCTCAGGTCATGATCCCAGGGTCCTGGGATCGAGCCCCACATCGGGCTCTCTGCTCAGCGGGGAGCCTGCTTCCTCCTCTCTCTCTGCCTGCCTCTCTGCCTACTTGTGATCTCTGTCAAATAAATAAATATTTTTTTAAAAATCTTAAAAAAAAAAGTTGTGTTTGCATGAATATACCTATTGGTGGAAACTGGGCTTGTTTCGCTTCTGGCTATTTAGAGTTGCATTTGATACATGTCTTTCGATGGCATTGGCACTCCTTTCTCTGGGGTATACATTTAGCAGTGGAATCGCTGAGACCCAGGGCAGCTGTGTTCAGCCTTAGCAGAAACCACCAAGGGGTTTCCAAGTAGTTTTACCCTCACCTTTTAGTGTTAGAGACTTCCAACTGAACTGAATCTTCACATGTGCATCAATGTGGCAGTCCGAGAAGGCGGTCGATGGAGGGTACAGTTAGGGACAAAGATATTCTGGGTAAAGGGAAGGTCACAGAGGTCCCTGGTGACCACGAAAACATGCCACTCAGGTCTCCTGCTCTGAATCCACCACCGACAGGCACCGAGGCCATTCTTCCCAGACTGCCCTGGCCAGGCATCTGCTACTCATCTAACAGACCACTTCAGCTTGAGAACTGTCTAGCTTGGTGCGACAACCTTCCAGCTGAGCTACAGCCAGTGGCTCTCCCTCCTGGACCCCCTTTCCTGCTCTCCTTCCCAGGAGTCAGACTTGGAGCAGGGTCCCTGCTCCAAGGTCAAATCTGATCTTGGATTAACGTTCTAGCTGTTTCTGCAGAAGCCATTCTGCAGAGAATGGTGGGATGACAGGTGTGCCATTCAGCAAAGCTAACAGTACAAGTGACCTACGACAGATGAGCTATGTCCACACTGGAAGGGCTCTGCGGGTACTAGTGTCTGGGCAAGCACCAGAGCAGCAGGCTCCACTGAGCGCAGTGTCTGGGGGGTGGGGAGGTGGAGGGGGTGGGCTGGGAACCATGTCTATTTTTTGAAAGACAATGGCTCCCATGGGGCTTCTAAGCTGGTGGCCCCAACTACTGACAGGGGTCTTTCCTCCTCACCCTGGAGCAGCAATTCGAAGAACAGGGGGAGAACGGCCCCTGGGCTGCCGTGAGGACTCCTGCTGAAGAAAAGTGCTCCGTGCTATCTTGCTGAATTCCCTGCCCTATGTCCTTCTAAGGAAGCGGATGCCCAGTTTGGTCTGCTGTGGTCTTGGCTGCCGGATGTCCTCGTTAGCGTAAGAGCGCCCCCTGGTGGGCAGTGCTCTTCTTCACCGCAGACCCGACCCTAGACTCCAGACTTGGACCCCACTTCGATGGGAAATGAGACATTCACCTGGCAAGCTGCAAGACGCAATGCAACCAGCCTGCCCCGCTTCGCGGTCCTCGACGCTAGCCCATCGCCACATCTCCTCGGTTGATAGCTGGGATGAAAGAGCACACGGGCACCGACTACCAGCCCTGCTTCCAACTACCCAATAAAAAGACTTGCCCAAGGTGTGCCTAGATGGATCAGTCGGTTAAGCGTCTGCCTTCCACTCAGGTCATGATCCCAGGGTCCTGGGATTGAGTCCAGCATTGGGCTCCCTGCTCATGCTCTCTCTCTTGCTCTCTCGCTCTCTAAAAAAAAAAAAAAAAAATAAAAAAAAAAAAAAAAAAAAAGACTTGACCAAGATGTTTATAATCATTTAATGAATGTTCCAAACACCTTCACTGTGCTACAGGTGAATTTCATGATGATGGAAGCTGATGAACCACCCACCCAAGCAACCACATGATTTACTCACAGTTTCCAGACATCTGGATATCAACCAGAGAGATTCTCTCAGCCAGAGGCTCCTTAGGATTTTCACTTTCCTTCTTCTTCCTCCCACTGAGGACCTTCTCCAGGGTACGGAGGCTCAGGACAGGAGAAGGGGGTTGGAAGGGTCCCACTATACCAGTGCAAAAAGTGCTGGGAACGTCACACTCTAGACCCAGTAAGAAGACGCGGAGGCACAGGCCTGGGGCAGGCCTGCTCAATAAATAAATAATTCCCGGAAGCCACCGCAGGGCACCAGCGGGCCCCGGGACACTGAGCCGGGGGAGCCATCCCCGCCCCCCACCGCGGCCTGGCCACAGCACGCTCGCTACGTGTTGCACACCAGCACATCTGCAAAGGGTCCCAGGAGGATCTTGTTGAAGATGCAGCGGACCCACACCAGGTAGGTGGTGAAGGGCTTAATGTTCTCGGTGAAGGTGTGGTTCTGCAGGGCCAGGATGTAAGGCACGTAAGTGTTCTCCCCCTGCTCCTGGAGCCACACCTCGTACTTCACCTCCCTCACCTTCAAATACTTGAGGTTCCAGGGGATCTGCCAGGAGACGGTGAGGCGGGCCTCGGAGGCGCCCTGCACAGACGCCTGGCACCGCGCCTCCCGAACCTTGCCTGGGTAGAGGCCGACGGTCCACTTCTGCTTCCGCGGCCCAGGCCGGCCCTTCACCACACGCTGCACGGTTTGGATGAGGGATGGGATATCCACCTTGGTGTCCTGGTAGATGCGGAAGAGCCACTCGGGGTTCCGGCAACAGAGATGCCGCGGGACCTCACGGCTCTGGAGGATACGGGCCTGCTCTGCCCGGTCCAGGTGGGTGATGCCCCCCTGGTCCCAGGGCCGCTCGGGGTGCGTGACCGTGTTCTCTGGCATCGTGTTCCGCCAGGCTACGTACTGGAGGTCCATGCCGGGCAGCGTGGCCAGCGTCTTATAGGGGGTGTAGTGGTCCGGATTGACCGCATAGGGGAAGAGCTCGACCACGGTTGCCCCGCGGGGCAGGAAGAGGGCAGTGACCAGCTGGGCCCCGTGCATGCTGACCAGCATGGAGGCATTGCTGACCAGCCGCACGACGTCGGCAAAGGCATGGTCCTCCAGGGACACCGTCACCGTCTTCATCTGGAACTCCTGGGCCAGGGCCAGCAGCAGCTCTGCCTCATTCAGGATGAGTCTGTTCTGGGTGCGGCTGAAAACCAAAATGTACTCTTCGCCCAGGGGCGCCCCCGCGTGGCTCACGTTCAGCTTTTCCATCATGAACCCTGCAAACTGCCGGATCTCATTGCCGGACACAAGGATGTTAGCCTTGGGGCCCTGGGGCTGGACGAAGCCGTACTGGTACCAGGTGGTGATCTTAGAGAGACCCACGAACGCGTGGGAGAAGCATAGCAGCCGGCCCAGCGCCTTCAGCTGCGCCCGCAGGAGCGGCTGCTTGGGACTGAGCAGCCTGTACAGGTCAAAGTGGGCGCCCTCGCTCCAGCCTTCCATGAAGAAGAGCCGCGCCTCGTGCGCCAGCCCCGGGAACTGCCTCAGGGTGTAGAAGAGGGGCAGCAGGTCGTCGTGAAAGACGTGCATCAGGTTGTCGGGGTTGAAGCGGTTGGCGATGAGGGCCACGTCGGGCACGAACACGGGCTTGGGCATGAAGCGCAGGGCGGCGGCCGGCAGTTCCACGAAGTTGAAGTACTGGGTGTTGTGGTCCTCCACGGTGGACAGGTCCAGCAGCGCCGGCTGGAAGCGCCGGGAGCCCAGGTTGGGCAGCATGACCGAGGCGTTGCCGTGGAAGAAGATGAACTCCTCGGCCTCGTTGGAGTAGCAGAGCCACTTGAAGCGGCACACACGGTCGGTGTGCGTGCGGCCGCTGCACACCATCTGCGTGCCGCCCTCCGCCAGGAGCTGCAGGGCCCTGGGGTAGTCGATCCTGGGCGCGGGCGCGGGCTCCGGGGCGGGGCGGCCGGCGGCCAGCTCCTCCTCCAGCGCCGCCGCATGCTCGCGCAGCCGCACGTGCTTCCACAGCACCGCCGCCAGCACCGACACCAGGAGCGCGTTGAACACGGCCGACAGGTGCATCCTAGCGCCGTCGTGGGGCCCTAGCGCCAGCACAGCCCCCAGGCGGCGCCACAGGCCTGGCGGGCTCTACCCATCCCCGCGGGCGCCCCGAGCGCCAGCACAAGCCTGCGGGAGACAAGGAAAGGGAAAGGTGTTGGCCCCATCTGTCCATCTGTCCGTCCGCAGCCACCTTGGGCTCCTGCCGGGCGCGGTGCCCGTACCGTCCCCGCTTATTCTCGCCCTCCCTTCCCCACCGCTCCCGTGCGGGCGGTATACACCCCTGCGCTCTGCCTTGGGACTTGACCACATCACTTGCGTTGGCCAGTGAAATGTCAGCAGGGAAAACATGATCAGAGGCTTGAAGAGAGCTTGTGGGACTGGCCCGGCCTCCTTGATACCTAGGACGTTGCCGAGGGGAGAACGCGCGCAGCCTAACTTCCTGGTTCCGGGAGGAGCGACAGGAGTGCAGTGCGGAGCTGCTGCAGCCAAGCCCGGTCTAACCCAGCTGACCCCTGGTTGACCAGTGACCCCAACACGCAGACAGCTGTGCTGGGCGAGTGCTCACTGTTGGATGTCACTGAAATCCTGTGGCTGTTTGGTGTGAGGCACTGCTAGGGAAGAGCTAACCAATGGAGGATCTGTGACCAGAGGCCACAGGGAGTGTCCCCTCCAGGGGCCTGGCATTCCTGGTCCTGTGAGGTAAGGACTCTTCCTTACATGGGCACAGAGGCCAGGCTGTATACCAGGAACCCAGTGTCCCCTTCTTAGGACCCATGGCACATATGTCCAGGGGATGCGGGGGGTCATCTGCTCTTGGCTCAAAGCTACTGTTTCGAAATCATGCCTGTTGCCTTTTAGATTCCCATGAAAGGATGGGTAGATATTTGCCCCCTCCCTGGTCCAGTGAAGGAGCTGTATCTGGACGGCACCATTGACTCGCACGCCTGCAGAGAGGCCTGGCTGGGCTGGTGGCGTTCGCTCCATTTTCCTGCACTAGCAGGAAAGCTAACATTCTTGCTCTGAAGCCCAGGACTGCTCAGATTTGAGGGGTCTCACCCTGTGCCCTCATAGGAGCTGCCCGGGGAACCCCTGGTGCCTGGCCAGCACTGCCCTGGGGTGGAACTGGAGCCACCCTTTATTCCCTTGGGGCTAGCTTTGGACTCTTGTAACTTCTCTTTCCCTGCAATCACAAAAAGCAAAGTGCAATCCTGCCCAGAAAGAGACAGGGGCTTAGGCTAGTTTCCTTCAGAAGCAGAATCGGAGACAAGGATTTGAGCCAAAATAGTTTGAGACATTATCCAAAGAAATCCCTGTAGGAGAGTGGGAGGGAGGAGTGACGCCAATACAGGCACATTAATGAGCAGGTCACTATTCTGAAGAGGCCGGGCTATTTGCCTTCCTATTCCTCTCCGGCACCAGCTGAAGGCCGTTCCTGGGGTACCATCTCTTCCAGCGACACTCATCTAATGGTTCAGCATGCACACGCTCATACATACGCACATGTTATACTGCTCCCCCAAAATTTCACGAAGAATTACTCTGACCAGCTATAATGTACTCCTGTGTTTCCTTTTCTAGTCCAGTATATTAAGTTTGTTCTAAAAAGGGGGGGGGGCATGTTCCTCTTAATTGATTTTACAACCTAACAGGGTTGGCAATTTGCTGTTTTTAAAAAAAAGGTCTAAATTATCATATGATCTCCCTGATATGAGGACGTTGAGAGGCAACGTTGGAGGTTTGGGGGGGTAGGAAAGGAATAAATGGAACAAGATGGGATCGGGAGGGGGACAAGCCATAAGAGACTCTTAATCTCAAAAAACAAACTGAGGGTTGCCAGGGGGAGGGAGAGAGTGGTTGGATTATGGACATCGGGGAGGGTGTGTGCTATGCTGAGTGAAGTGTGTAAACCTGGTGATTCACAGACCTGTACCCCTGGGGCTAATAATACATTATATGTTAATTTAAAAATATAAAAAAAAATTTTTTTTAAAGTTCTAGGGGTGCCTGGGTGGCTTAGTTAAGCATCTGACTCTTGATTTCAGCTCAGGTCACAAGGGGTCGTGAGGTCAAGCCCTGCATTGGGCTCCAAGCTGAGCATGAAGAAGATTCTCCCTCTCCCCCTGCTCCTCCCAGCTGCCCCCCTACTCCCGCACACGTGCTCACTCGCTCTCTCTAAAACAAAAACAAAAATAAAAGCTGGTCTAGACCACAGATTCTCAAACCTGGCCGGTTCCTGAAATCCCCAGAGGCCCTTGCTAAAACCAGATATTCGCAGGCAGGAATCCTGTAGGTTCTGCCTCAGTAGGAGGTCTGGAGTTCGGCTTAGGCATCTGCATCTTTTGTTCCTCTGTTCCGTTTTCCTGTCTTCTCGCAGATTATCTGAATTCCATTTTTAGGCACAGTGTTTCTGAGTGTATTTCTCGGTGCAGATGTTCTAGTGGTTTCTTTAGGCACCGTACAATGTATATGCAACTTAGCAGCTGGTAGTGACCGTCTACCTCTTGACTGAGGACAGAGACCTGACCTCCACCTGGGCTCTTTTATTACCCTCCTCCCTTATAACTGTCTTTACTGTTTCCTCTACATGCGTCAAAATCCACGTCAGATAGTGCTCTAATTTTTGCTTCAACTGTCAAGTGTAACCTCCTCAAGAGGGAAAGGAGAGTTCATTGTATTTACCCACATTTTTACTCTTTCTGTTCTTCCTTTGTCCCTGATGTTCCAGGTTTTCTTCTGTTATCACTTCTCTGGTGAACTTCCTTTGGTCATCATTTTAAGGAAATTTGCTGAGGACAAATTCTCCCGGTGTTCCTTCAGGTGAAGGAAATGTCTTGATTTCCCCTTCTTTCCTACAGGTTTTCACTGGGACAGAACTTCGGCGGGACGGAGCTTTCTCTCAGCACACAAACGCTTAGGCTGGGCAGCCTCCCTCCGGCCACCGTGTTTCTGAGGAGGAATCTATAGTACGCGAAGCGCCCTTCCCCTGGACGTGATACGTCCTTCCTCTCATGTGGCCCTGAAGAGTGTTCCTTTGTCTACTTTTCAGAAGCCTGGTCATCAGGCCTCCAGGTCCATGAATGCTAAATTTAAAAAAAGTATTGTCCTAGAGATGTCTAAGGCTCTGTTCAATTTGTTTTCCCAGTCTATTTTCTCTTCATTGTTTAAATTGGATAATTTCTACTGTTTGTTTTCATGTTCACCAGTTCTTTCTTCTGTCATCTCCATTCTTCTACTGGGCCCACCAGTGATTTTTTTTTCTTTTTTTTTGGTTACTACATTCTTCAGTTCTCAAATCTCCATTTAGTTCCTTCTATCTTCTCTTTCTTTGCTGAGACTTATCCTGGAGCTTATATTAGGTTTTCCATGTCAGCAGGTTTTTGCAAGAACCATTCTTGTGGGGAAGGGAGAGTGCTGACTCTATCGTTGGGTAGGGGGAAATCCACGCTTCCTTGCTTGGCCTCCAGCAAGAGCACTCTGGCATGGAAAATGAGAGATGTGGCAAAACTGCTGAGCAGGGGTGGAAATCTAGGCTCCTTAGCTGGCCTCAATAGGGGTGTCTCATCACCACTGGATGGGGGCCCAAGTCTAGGCTCCGGTGAAACCTCAAGGGGACCGTGGTGGCAGGGAAGGGGGTAAAAAGGGATCTTTTTACCTCTGGGTTGTGGTAAAAGTCCAGGCTTCTCATCCAACCCCATGGTGGGGGAGTGGGGGTGTTTTGCTAAAGATGGGAGGTACCTGGTTTGTTACTACAAAGCAAGGATCACGTCTATTCAGCCTTTACTAAAGCTGGAAGGGAGGGGAGAAGCAGTTTTCCCTGGTGTTTTGCAGGAATAGGGTACTATTGTCAAAAAGGTGTTGTAAGGCTGCTCCTCTTCCAGTCCTTTGATAAGAAATAGTGAGCTTTCCCTGGGGCTTTTTCTGGTCTATGCTCACTGACATTTCTGGGTTGGTTCCTTTAGCACACAGTCTAGTATACACGGGAGGCAAAAAGAAAACCCAAGGAACTCACCACTGTGTTGTTCCACATCCTTCTCTCTACCTTTCAGTCTTCTCATGTTTTATACCTAATGTCCTGTGTTTTTAGTCCTGTGTTTTAGTGCATGGTGCCGTCAGCAATACACTTGTCCACTCCATTTTGACCAGAACCCAAAGTCTCATTGGTATCTGCTTTTTTACCAAGCTCCCAGGTGATTCTGGGGTACAGCCACATTTGAGAAAAACCAAGAAGAGACTCTTAACCAAAGAACCAGGCCATGGGTCCCCATGGCCCCCGAAGTCTTAACTCATTCCAGCATCAATTCAAAATTCTAAGTCCAAAGTCTCATCACCATGGGATATGGTGAACTAGGGCTTCCTGGAACCTTGGGTACCTAGTGGCTTGCAGACCTGATTCTTGGAGGTTGCCAAGGCTGGTGGTAGGCAGAAGGACATGAGGCCAGGGTCTTGGGCTTCCATTTACCTCCAAACAAAACCAAGCGCCTTTAATTTCTTATATTTAGGGGTACTATAGTGGGTTGAATAATGCCCCCCAAATTCATGTCTACCCAGAACCTCAGAATGTGATGTTATATGGAAATAGGGTCTTTACACATACAATTAGTTAGGGATTTTGAGATGAGATCGTAATCTAAATGAGGCTCTAAATCTAATGAAAGTGTCCCTGTAAGAGGCAGAAAAAGACACTGAGGAACAGAGAAGATGGCCACATGAGGGCAAAGACAAGAGACTCAAATGATGTAGCTATAAACCAAAGACTGCTCGGGATTACCAGGAGCCACCAGACACTAAGAAGACGCAAGAAAGGGTTCTCTCCCAGAGTTTTCAGAGGGGGCATGGCCCTGTCAATATCTTTATTTTAGACTTCTAGCCTCCAGAACTGTGCAAGAATAAACTTCTGGGCTTTTAAGCCACCACATATAGGGTTAAATGTGTTGCAGCAGCCCTAGGAAACTCATACGAGTGTCACAAAAATGTATTTAAAAATGGGGTTCTTCACTCACAGGAAGGAGTTCCACTATTAGGTTACCAACCACTAAGCAAGTCCTCATTTTAGAGAGGTGAAGAATTTGCCCCAAATCACCCAGCAAGTCTGTGACGCAGCCAGGATTAAAAATGGAGGCGTCCTAATGAGCTGGTGAGCGCTGCCTCCTAAAGACAGGCTGGGGAGAGTCACAGGGCAGGTGCAGGCCTGGCGGGGCAGCTTCTGAGCTCAGGGTCTAGTGAAGGTAGACCCTCCTCGTGCAGCCCAGCCTCTCCGCTTCTCCATCCCGCCGCCTCCCTCTAGGGCCGGGCCACATCTGATGCGGATGAGCTGCTCTGAAGCCCCTTGGGCATAGCTCTCCTCAGGAGGGCAGGCCCACATCCCCTGCAGCCTCCTCTGCCCGAGGAGACTCCTGCGGAGACCTCCCCTCGCCAACGCTGCCACACTTTCTGCTAACTCTCCCTAGAACGGGGAGACGGGTAGTCCACACGCCTTGGACTTAGGGCACCAACTCCCATCTTACTCCCCTAAGTCTGACCGACTGGTTTGTGCTTCTGGAGACACCCAATCACCAGGAGATCTCACATCACACCCCCGACCAACCTGGCTCTGAGTGCCCGCTGCATTACTGGTGGTCGGTAGCTCCCGGGAGAGGATGTGCGCTGTCTAGGAAAGTTTAAGGATAAAAGGCCAGAAGACTGGGGTTCAAACCCCAGCTCCCTGACTTTACCATGTGGCCTTTCTGAAGTCAGGTTCCCTGTCAGCAAAGGTGAACGCACAGCCCCCACTTCACAGGATGGTGGAGAAAGTCAGAAATCAGGTGTTAGTTGAACCTCATGAATACTGAGAGTCGACTACTTCAGCAACTGCGTGCCACTGCGCACGATTAGGTTCAAACTAATGAGTGTCTAGCAGAGGGAAAAGAAAAAAAATGGGGGCATCAGACGGTTAATGAAGGGCCACGGGGATGCATGATAAAGTCTGGCATTTTAAAACCTTCTGGATATACTTGGCTGCCTTCATCTGACTTGAAGCAAAAACTGACCGCCGCTGAGGTGGGACCTGTCACTTTCCATTACAGTCATTTGAAACAAAGCATTTTAAATCTAAGAAGATTCCTCCCAAAGATGGAGACCAAGACAAGATATGCTGTCACCTGTTGGTACCTTGGGCCAGACGGGTCACCAGCTCTGCTCCTTGGGTTTCCAAGTCAAGTGTATTAATAAGTGACAGAGGGGACACTGTTTCTATCCAGGCTTCCCGCCCCTTTCCCCTGCCTAATAAAATTCCGGATTTGGCCAGGAGCCAGCCCTTTCCTTGATACCCACAAGGTGCAAACAAAGCCAAAATCGACCTCCCACCTCCAGAGGGCTGATCAGCAGAGAGCATGCTTCTGGAGCCAGTTACTGGCCCAGGGGAGGGCACTGCCAGAGTAGAACTGAACAGAGCAAAGGGGGAGGAGTCACAGTCCATGTTCCCACCCATCGGAGAGGAAAGGAGGAGCTATCCCAAGACTGCCGCCCGCCATCTGTTGACCAGCTGGACAGTGAAGCCAGGATGCCAAGGACAGCATGATGGAGGAGAGAGACAAAGGACCCCACTGATGTCTTGGAGCCCTATATGCCTGGACTTCCTGTTGTGAGCTTTCCTGATTATCGAGCTCAGTTTTGGTTTCTCCAAACCAAGAAAACCTGAGGAGAACGTCTTTATAGGCTGTTGTGCAGGAAGCAAACGCATGGGGGTCTGGCATGTGCCTTCTGCTTCTGAGCTCTGCTCTAACCTAGTGGGGCTATTTGGCATCAGTTTCCCCACAACCCTTCTGACTTGGGTAAACAAAGACCTCTGAGAAACTCCTGTATTAGCAATTAGAAAACAAGCGTATTCATTGTGGGCCCAAGTGGAGCTACAACTTTCCACACGGGTTCCATAGGGTAGGAATGTGGACTAAGGTAACCTTAGTGTCACACCATAGGCAGTAGGTGGGGCTCTGGTGAGGAAGAAATGAGTCCTTCAGGTTTGGCTATTCCCTGGAGCTTTCAGAGGAACCAGAAATGTCATCTCTAGGGTAGAAAGAAAGGAGGTGGTGGGGAAGGGGCATCCAAAGATGGAGGAGACCACACAGTCCGGTCTGGCTAAGTAGATGGTTCACAAAGAGGAAAAGCAGAAGAGAGATCTGAAAAAATCAGCTAAAGCCCGAATGTCAGTGGCCTTGATGGTAGGTCAAGAAATATGAACTTTACCCTCTAGGCAAAGGGGAGCTACTGAAGGTCTCTGAGCAGAGTAGCGTGGATGTGGGGGAGAACAGAGGTAGAAAACCCAGTGACAAGCTCCCAGCCTCGGTGTCTCTCCACTCCTTTGGGAGAGAAGAAGGGGGTCCCCATAGAGGGAGCTCTGCATGAAGTGGTACAAGGAGCATATTCCTTATGGCAAGTCAAGTCCCGAAGTCCTGCAGATGACTTATGTGAAATAAATTCCCATGAACTCAGAGCTAGTCCTTTAACAGAACTCCCACTCACCCAGTCCCATTGGGTCTTCTTGGCCTGCAGGGAAGAGGATAAAGTCACAGCTATCCTGAGAGCCCATGAACCCCATGTCCTTCACGCAGGTCTTCAAGGCCTTCACAGAACAAGAGCAGAGAACTTCTGGTCGAGCCCCAGAATGAGAGGAGAGGGTGCAGGCAGCTGCCTTCCTGGCTGGGGTTTGCCTGTGTTCCCATCAGCCCTGTTAATCTCCAGGGGAAGGTCTTTGCAAGCCCAGAACCTACAGCCAAGAAATGTGCTTAAACATCAGTACTTCCCTGTCTTTTCAAACCTAAGGGCCCACTGATAAAAAAGAGAAACTCTTTCATGTTCCATACCAACCTGGAAAGCCCAACATCCCCTTCCCCAAGCATGCCTCGTTCATAAGAAATTTTCTGCAAGCTCCACCCCCCAAGATTGAAAGATTTCATCAATCCTTACCTTCTGAAGTTGGCATTTTATATCTATATCTGCATATGTAAAATCATATGGCTGCATATACGTTTATAAAAACATGTGCCCCCCCACACCCCCACCCCATGGAATTCTCCAGCCAGCCCCACCAATGAAGAGCTACTTCGCTATTAGGTTGAATCACGGTACATTACTGATACCTGACCAATTCTGACCGTGTCCCATGGTTCCACCACAGGCGCCAACTATCCTTACCACAGCTGTGGTACGGACAATACAAGACTGCTCAGAAGGGAACACCTGTGTCCTGAGCGTGACATGGCCACAGCTGTGGGTTCTGACGAGAAACAAAAAGACACAGAAAGAAGCCCGGGGGTGGGGGGGGGGAGTTCATTCATCCTCAAGGTCAGGAGAGGCCAGAAGGGCAGGGTGTCTCACTGGGAAGCTGGGGAGGCTACCCTGGAGACCTTAGCTCAGATCTGGGCCAGGGAACTGAGGAAGGACCCAGGCTGACACGACGGGAGGAGTGTGAGCAGGAGGAAGAGCTGTGGGGGTGGGGGGAGCTCCTAGTTCTGACCCACAGGAGGGCCTGGGAGCAGGGACTGCATGCCTGGCATGCAGGTCTTGCTTTCTAACATCATCCCCTCTCAGGAACCAGGGCTCTGTGGAAAAATCACTGTTTCCACGGCTCAGGCAGGGAAAATACAAGAGTTGTTGGGAACATCTTGTACTACCAGAATGTAAGTTCTCAAAAAGTGATGAGGACATATCAAGAAGGCTCAGGAGCTGACCTGAAGGAGCTAAATTTGGGGCAATGTAATGAAATAAAAAGCAATAGTTATGGATTATAACCCACAGAATAAAATAAGCATGCATGAGTCAATACTGATATGAATAAATAAGGAAGAAGGAACAGATCTTTCTTACAGTAGAACTCCAATTAATACATGCAGAAGCAATGATGGAGATAGAAAATCACCATTTGGCAAGCATCACAGTAATAATAATGGTCTCAGGCAAGATCCACTCACTACTGGATGCTAAAATTAGTGGGTGGAAGTATGAGAGATAGGATATTTGCATCCTCTCGAACGATCTCCCTGGGAGATACATATCTGTTACAAAGGCAAAAACAGAAAGTTTATGGTACCAAAAAAAAAAAAAAAAGGAAAGAAAA
Organism: Mellivora capensis; assembly: GCA_004024625.1. NCBI lineage: Eukaryota > Metazoa > Chordata > Mammalia > Carnivora > Mustelidae > Mellivora > Mellivora capensis. Next base: position 3,848 of record PISX010004744.1, on the reverse strand, counting down.
AAGAAAGGATAAAACTTCATGATACAGAGGCCTGGCAGACAGCCCCTGAACCAAGTAACTGATGTTAATATCACTGGGAACAATTTCCTGGCACCATGTACCCCTTGATATGGTGCCCTAAGAAGGGCACCTGACTTCTGTGATTTTCTTACCTGAAATACACAACCTCAGTCTGTATGTCCAAAAGGGGAAAAGAGGTCAAGGTCCCCTGCTAGCTCTGAATACGGTGTATAGATAAGTTAGTAGAGAAAACATTAAACCCAAATAGAAGGACATTCTACAAATTACCTGACCAGGACTCAAGAGTTAAGGTCGCGGAAAACCTGGAATGACTGGGAAGCTGTCCCAGACTGAAGGAGTCTAAGGAGACACAACAATGAAACATAATGTGGCAATTTGGACCCAGAAAAGGACGTCAGTGCATAACTGGCAGAATCTGAGTAAGGTCTGTGGTTAGGTAGTGGTGCTGTGTTAATTTCCCGCTTTTGATCATGGTACGGTGGTTATGTAAGATTTAACATCAGGGGAAGCTAAGTGAAGCATTTATGGTAACTTTCCTGGAAGTCTCAAATTATTTCAAAATAAAAAGTCATAACAAATTAGATAAGGGGCGCCTGAGCAGCTCAGTTAAGTGACTGACTCTTGATTTCAGCTCAGGTCATAGCCTGATCTCGAGGTCCTGGGATGGAGCCCTTCGTGGAGCTCTCTGCTCATCAGGGAGTCTGCTTCTCCCTCTCCCCCTGCTTCTCCCCTGCCAACCCTACTCAACCCTGCTCGTACTCTCTCTCGCCCTCTCTCAGATACGTAAAATCTTTTAAAAATCTAGATAACTTAAGAAAGAAGAGAACATAAGAGTGGTTATAGGTAAAATGACACATACATGGTTTGTCTTAAGATACTCTAGCAAAGGGGCTCCTGGCTGGCACAGTCAGAAGAGTGTGCGACTCTTGATCTTAGGGTCGTGAGTTCAAGCCCCGCATTATGTTAGGCACGGAGCCTACTTAAAATAAATAAATAATAAAATAAAATAAAGATACTTCAGCAAAAAAAGTATGGAGACAGATGGAACAAGACCGTAGCAAATAGATCACTGTGAAAAATGGTGATGGGGGCCTTTCTAAGATCCTTTCTTGTGTCTATTTGATGTTTTCCATAATAAAAAGTCAAAAAGTTAAGGATAAAGAAGCAAACAAATCCCTATTTACAAATGGCAGAATTCCAGAGAGTGGCTGAGTAATAAATGAGTATTTAGACAATATAAGATAAATGGCCGTCCTGGAGAGATGAGAGGCAGACGAGGAGGGCCTGAGCAGACGTGTGTTCTGCTCCCATCCCAGACGGAAATGCTTCCAGCAGCAGCTCAAGCCACAACAGCCACACCCAGGGGACATCAAAGAGCAAGACCTGCAGGGAAATGAGGAAAAGGGAGAGGAAAGACCAACCTCCGACCCGAGTGGGCACCTCTCTGGTGAGCATTCTGCCACCTGCCCTCTCCTAGGCCTCCCTGTGCTGGAATGTAAGCTTGGCAGCAGGCAGGTGAGGGTGTGGTGTGGGGCCACAGCAGGAAGAGGCCAGGCCTCTCCTCTGGACCTGGGGGACTGTGTGTGCAGTAGCCAATCCCAGGCAAGCTCGGAGTAGAGCTGGGGTGGGGTGGGGGAGCTGGAGCCAAGTTTACGGGAACCAGGAAACATGGGGCTGGGGCACTGTGGGGCAACTAGGCAACCACGCAGAGGCCAGCCTTTGAGCCTGAGCCTGGGGAGTTGAGGGGAGGGGGCATTGTTTCTAGTTAGATGCTAAGTTACCAACCCCTCCCCAGGACAGCCAGAAGAATGCAGACAGAAAGTAGGACAAATACAGACTGGCTCACAGGGCCCTGGGGGCTCTCAAGTTGCCTTCCAAGGGGGAAAACGGGAAGGGAATTTTCCTGGGGATGGACAGAGCATTTCGCTAGAAATCGTGTGGTGGTTGGAGCATGGGGCCCAGAGGAGGGACCGCCTGGGTTTCTAACTTTACCAGGTACAAGCCAGGCAGCCTGAACCAACATCCGGTGGGAAGAGTTACCCCTCCCATGGAACAGCTGAATCACTTACAACACTGCACGTTAACTCTCCTGGTATTGAGATATAAATGTGTGAGTCAATGAATGAATGAATACTCCATTCCCATGCAGTCCAGGTTGGAGAGTTCTGAGGCATGTTCTACACTGGCTCCAGAGCTCCCTAACAGATGGGGTGACTGCCCGGAGTGGGCACTGGCCTGACGCATGTCCTCTCCTCCCCATCCCTGGTCTCAGTTCTTCAGTCCCTTAATCATGTCTGTTGGGAAGGAGTGCTAATCATTTCCTGTACTTACATCTCTGTCTCGGGATTTACTTCTGGAGGAAAGTGAACTAACAGTCATAACTGTATTTTGCCACATGGAGACAGGTGAAAAGCCACCTTGCATTTTCCCCTGCCGTGAAGTAGCCAAAGCTTCCAGTGAGCAGGAAAAAGCCAACAGGTACTTGGGCAACGAGTGGTTATTATAAAGTCCTTTCAGTCTGTTTCCCGTACTCCCCCTGCCCCTGACCCCCAACTGCACCGCAGCAGCTGGGTAAGCCAGCAGAGCTCAAGGATCAGGCAAAACGTTCAGAAGAGTTTTCACAAGATACGGATGGAGGCAAAGAGCTCATTAATCAGACTGCTAGCACTGAAGAAGACGAAAGCGGCCTTCTCCATCACCGTTTCAAAATGTTTCTGGATAATAAACTCTAGGAGGAAGTTCAAAAAGGTGAAGAATAATTGGGCCACGTTGCTTCCTGGACAATGGATCCCATGATGTCCCCTTTCTCCAGGCCAATTTTCAGTGCTCCTGGAGAGGCCACCAGTCTTAGTGACAGCAGGGCAGTGGTAGGGAGATGGGGGGTGTTGGGGGAGAACTCAGGTCGCCATTCCCGGCCTGGGAGACTAGAAGAAACACTCAGCCAAGCTGCTGCCTTCTGCAGGACTGCGGCCTGTCTGGCTGACAGGACGGCTGTGTCCAGTCCTGAGGTCTGACCCACTGTGTAGTGCCTCCCCATGCGCTTGAAGGACCCAACAACCTTGGGCCTTGTGTGCTTGTTTTTCCTTTAGAAAGCAGAGAAAATGAAACTTGGAAAAACCACTGCTGCCCACGACCCCCTCACTCCTGCCCTGAGTGGACGTGACGAGGCTTCTCCACGGGGGATCCCCAGCCAGACGCCCCGTGGTGTGCCTCCTGTCCCAACACCCTGCCCGCTCTTGAAACGGATCCCCAGGTGACTGCCAACTATCAAATATAAGCCCGCTCTGACCTCCAGACATATAATAAAGACCAAGCAGAATAAAAAACCCACTGCCCATGCAAACGGGCACCCCAACTCAAGGCAACTTCTCTTTAAACTTATCTTCCTAGAAGAAGAGACGGGTCGTTCTCCTGCCCCAGGTTCTCCTAAGTCCTGTCTGCTGTCTGAGAGGATACAACTTTTCCACACAAGGCACAAGGCTGCTGGAAAAGGAAGGGCAGCACCTCTGCTGCCTCCCCCAGCAAAGTCCCTGATGAAGAGCAAGAGCCATCCTGGCTGGAGTGGGGGTGGGGGGAGGGGAAGGAGACAAACCAAAGGCCGACTCAAACCTTGATTCCACTCCTCAACAGAAATGACCTTGGTGGCACCTTTTCCACTTGTGCAGCCGAAGCCTGACTGTTAACCTGTGTTCTTTGGAAACAAACGTGTTACGTGGACAAGGCAGTCCCTGTTGGACTCTGAAGGTTCTGCACCAACAGCCTGGATCGTGTTGTTTCCAGCAGGCCTACTCCCTGGCACGAAGGCCCTGAGGAGGGTATTATGGACC